>JAJOOO010011750.1:0-40456 GCA_029582685.1 Solanum piurae | reverse complement strand
TTTGAGTTTGACCGAGAATTTGCTCATGAAATCTTCAAATTTTTTAAAATGAAATTTATATATTTATAAACTACATAAAAAGTACTATAAGTCACAATGATTGATAATTCAAAATATTTAAAAGATATATGAAAAATTTACGGTCAAAGATAAACTTGTTTGAATCTCGAAATCCGAACTATGTCATATAAATTGGGACAGAGGGAGTAATATATAATTTGAATACATTGACTTGCACATTTTCTTTGACAATATTCATTACAAATAAATTTTGGTATGTAACAGATAGATACGTTGATTATGTGTAACATGTGTGAATAGAACTATGAAAGCCATTGATTACCAAATTGGTGTCCTAACAACAAGGAAGAGGTACTGCTACCACCAATTACAAGAATACAACCCGGCAGACCACCAAGTAACGATCAAAAGAAGGGATTCAACGAAGGAAAATACAAGAGGAGTAAAATCACTTGTAACGTTTGGCTGAAAGTCTGATATTAAATACCAATCTGAAATCTTGAAATAAACAACAACTACTTAGAGTAGATGAAACCAAAAATAATACACAATGTTAAGTTGAAAATTTTGGTATAATTTCGAGTAATACCAAAAGTTTTAACCACCAATAATGATTTTATATTTGCTAACACGTACATTTTTTGTGTAATTGTGGTGAAATAATCACAAATAATATTTAAACTGAGGGTATATAGTGATTGATATTTTGGTATTGTCTACAAACCTGAAAGATTGAATACGAAAATTGAATAGTTTGATTTGAATTGAAACAAGAATTAATACACAATTGGTATACTTGTGGTGGAGTAAGCACAAACATTTATAGAAATGTTGAAGTATATATTGGTTGTTAATCTATTATTTTGACACTTAAACATTGCATACAATATTTTGAAGTATAAAAGACACTTTAACATTGCATACAAAACCACTCCTACACATAAAATATTTTGATTTGATGTCATAATTAACACACATTTTTTACGTACAATAAATTGGTATACCATTGGAGTAATACACCAAAATTTTGTCATATTAATGGTTATATATAATGACACTAACTTTGATATTATATACCAACAACATACATTTAGATTCACACATTGGAATTATATACCAACCTCATGCGTTGATGTATTACAAGCAAAACCCACACTATATATTAAGTTATCACAATTAACCAAAACAGGAACTAAATAAAAATAGTTTCTCTGAAAAGCACACAACATCCAACAATGGTATTTCAAAAACACCAAAAAAAAAAACTAAACACAACTAAAGTATTGTCCAGAATTGTAACTAAAAATTATCAAACAAAAATACTCATGACGTTGTCTTAATAAAAATGCAAATTTTTAATCCTTCTTCCCCCTCCGGATTAACTGGCCACCTCTTCAGGAATCTTTCTTTTCACTAATTGTACCAGTATCAATTTTTCTCTTTCCGTAATTTCACAACAATGCTCCGTATGGCAAACAAAGATTTTCACAATCAAAAACTGACATTGATATATCTATATCTCCTCGACAAACATATTCAGCGAAAGAACATGTATACAAACCACAATCACTACAAAGATAAAAATCAAGTGTTAGAATTAAAACATTATATGGTACCAAACAATTACAAATGAACACAATATACTTACACTGAATCATCAACTTGTTGTGGAATGTTTTCACGCTTCACGATAGCCAATAGGATCCCTAACTGATTTTTTAGAATAATATACAGTCAATGTCTTTCCTTAATCCATAAAAATCAGTAGAAACTAAGAACAATGGTATCATTTTTGAAAGTTTTTGCACCAAACTCATGACTGCCTTTGTATGTCATATGGATAATGAACTTCTAGCAATTTTTCTTTGCCCTTCGATTTTGTGTCAACATCATAATCATTTTTTGTTGAACTTTGTATGATGATGATGAATTGATAACAATACACTCATTATTTCTACCAGATAATTTGTTTTCATCTATAATACCAACTTTGACAGGCGATTGAGTAAATGCATTCAACTCATAAGATGGTCTTGAACAAACTGATTGACGGGATGTCAACGACTATCACAGATTTGTTAAGCCTAGGACTTTTACGTGAAGTCTTTTTCATCGAACAATGGTAAAATTTTTGATTAATTGAATTGTCAAACGCTTCGATGAAGAAGATTAAAGGCTTAGAAAAATGGAAGAAGAATATGAAAGAGTTAACCCTTTTGACTGTTGGAATTTTTTTTTTCAAAATTTCTTGGAACTATAACTCCACATTGATACATACATCAACTTTCTCGGTAAAATAAAAAGTTTTATCGAAATAGAAATAAAAAATTATGATCCTAAAAGGTCCGCTAAGTGTAAAAAAGGGAAAGAATAAAATTAATGAAACGTGTGGATTTGAATCTGTATTAGGAGAGATAATATTTTATAGAATTTAATACCCTAATTATACTTCACATAAAAGGCACGTACTACTAATAGTATGAGAGAGAAAAATCGGTAAAAACAAAAATAATTAAATACAAAAAATAAATATTTTGTTATGTATGTAATTTAAAAGCTTAGTTTGTAATTAACTATAAGTATATTGATCTTTTGTTAATAAAAGTCTTAAGTAGTATACTTTTGTAATTTTTCCTTAACTAAACGGGTGAATTTTTAAACAAATAAATATTTTTAAAATTAGGGGGTGAATCATCTTATTCTGAGCTTATCACGTGTCCTACCGTTAAAATTAAAGATAATTTTTTGTCAAAATATAATGAGAGAGATATATTTGAATTGAAAATATAACAGAAGGGGTAATTAAATTGAAAGTATAACAAAAGATATATTTAAAGAGAAAATCACCACATATATGTATTTAGGTGTCTATATTACATTAGAACTTATAAATATATCATTTTATAATTACTGAGAAAAACTAGAATTGAACCTACATCATAGAACTTTGGGGCGTCATTCATAGAAAAAGAAATGAAAGAAAAAAAACTAGAGAGGTCGTAATCTAGGCCTAATTACACAAATTAACTTATGTCAGGCTAATATTAGAATCTAAACAAAAGATAATATCAATCAAAGACACTCCTTAAAACATTTAAGGTCATAAAAATCAGAAAAAAACAAACTGAAACAATCTTCTTCTTTTTTATCAAACAAGGATAGTTCTATATAATATTAAAGCAACGGTAGCAACAACAATAGTATGGGTTGTAGAGGGATTTAAGTAGTTATTACAACTACTAATTTTCCTTGAATACATAGTTCCAAGAATGTCTGCCTTTGCTATATTTTTTTTTTTGCAAACACTAGTGGAACTAACAAAAAACTTGGGACTCCAAAAACTTCAAGTGTCAACCCCTCTTTGCTTAGGATGTCCACGAGCTTATTCTGCTCCTTGTACGTGTGCATCCCCCATCGTCTAGATCAATGACCTGCACTCAGAGAGAATGTTAGCATATATCCGATTGTCATATTTTAGCATATGAATAACATCCATGGAATCAATGTTAGTATGGAGGTGAAAGAGATTGTTTGTGTAGGACAAACTTTTGATATCCCCAAATAACCCAATCCCCACTATAAGAGCTAGACATAGAAATGAGTTCATCCCACAAACTAGATATAATATTGATATCGTTAGTAGCATAGATAGCAAAGAACGTCAAGGGTTGTGATTGGTAGTTATCTGAACCATCACATGGATGTTTTGTGCTAAGATGGAGATGTCTTCCAGCTCCAGTAGCTCTTTCTGAGAATATATTTATGAATGGCAGAAGCGATATATATATATAAATATATAGTATGAGTCCTAATAAGAGTCTAAGAGTCCTAACAAGAGTCCTAATACCCCCGTCACTCTGAAATGGCAGAAACGACAGACAAATTATCACACAAAAAAAGAAAACTGAGACGATGATAATCCTTTTGTAAAAATATCAGCAAACTGCAAGCAAGTGGGCACATATTCTACAACAAGATCTCCTTGAGCGACTTTATCACGAACATAGTGAAAATTCACATTAATTATGTTTGAACCGATCATGAAACACTAGATTGCGAGTCATATACATAGAGCTAACATTGTCACACATTACACGAACTGGTTCACGAAGATATACACCATGCTCAGAAAGAACATGCTGAATCCAAGTAGTTTCAGCAACAGTGTAGGCAATAGCTCTATACTCCGCTTCAGTACAAGATCTAGAGATAGTAGGTTGCTTTTTTGCACGCCAAGAAATAAGATTAGAGCCCAAAAATACTGCAAATCCAGTAGTGGAATGCTGACTATCTGGGCAACCAGCCCAATTGGCATCAGAATAGGCCACCATTGTAGGCGTGGATGATGATGCGCTCATAAAAAGATCATGTGTAATAATACCTTGCAAGTACCTAAAAATACGCCTCACCGAGTGGTAGGGATGTCAATAGGGCGGGTTAGGGTGGGGTAAGCCTTGACCTATTAACATTTTGGCCTGCCCTGCCCTACCCCGTTTAGCATTTTTTTAAAAATTAACCTGCCCCACTAAGCCCTGCCTTGCCCCATTACAATAACAATGCAAGACTCCAAACTCATCAAGTTACGTGATTTTTTAGTTGTATCAACCTTCACAAATCTGAGAAATTTAAATATTGGTAAGTGCTGGTAGGAATTGAAGGAGTAAACTGGAAATTTTGGTTTTTTTTTTTTTGCATGTAGCACACTTATTATTCTGTCACAATTGAAACGTAGGAAAATATCAAATCACACCTTAAATTACTACTACTAATTAATCACTACCTTACAAAACAACAAAATTCCAAAAATATTACTCTATTAATTTCAATTTACTGTGACTATATAATGAAATCAAGAAATGGAAAAAATATTCCAACTAGTACTTTAAGGTGCAGAATCACGGTATTAGGAGCCCGAAAGTCCCTAAATTGTTGAGATTTTTTCAGCTTTCTTCACCGATTCTTTTCCTCTAGCTATCTCATCCTTTATTTTAGACCTTGCCCTGCCCTGCCCTAACCCATTAATTTTTTTCTAAAATAATAATTTGTCCTGCCCTGCCCTACTCCACCCCGTTTAAAGCTTCCCCTGCCCTGCCCTGCCCTCACCCAATTGCAAGTGCAGATGAGTGGTACAAGGAACATGCATAATTGAGAGACAACACTTACAGCATAAGCAATATCAGGACGAGTCAAAGTTAAATATTGAAGTGCACCTACCATGCTCCGATATTCAGTAGGATCTGAAAGCAACTCACCATCTACAGGCGTGCTTGGTTCTCATCCGTCAACTATAATACTTTCTTCCACATGATGACGATTCCTCCAGATAGACCATCAATCGATGACTGAATTTGGGAATCGAATTTCACAACTTCAGTAAGTCTCTTATGCTATGTCATTCTTGTTTCCAGCAGCACTACCATTACTGGTTTATGGAGTTTAACCATAGATTCACATTGTCGTATAAAACTGGCACTATTTGCCCCCTAACATGAAGTTCATTTAGGGGATGGGGCATTTAGCGGTGGTAACAGTTCTTTGGGCTCTTTCCCCTTGCTCACCCAATGAGGCCTTTGCATATCAATCATTGGTTTTATGGCTATTGCAGGCGGTGTAGTCCATTTATCTCTTTTCAAGTTCAAGGAGCAAAGCGCTAGGTCTCTTGGGCACTGTACTAAAATATCTTCTCTTGTAAGTTCCTTGAACTCTTTGAAATGTAGTTTTTCCAATACGATGTCCTGATCCTTTTGCTCCCCAAAAGAGGCTAGGAGGAGTTTCAGCTCCTTGTTGCTCTTCCTTATAATCTTGACGAACTAACTTATTTCTCACCCTTTCGCCTTCTCTCCTTCTTGGCAGTTCTGGGGATAAGATTCCTATTGAGTCCATGGGACGAATGAGAGGTTAGTTATTGATTCTGTTAGTTGATTTCGGAAGAACGACGTGTATTGAAAGATTTATGGCATTAGAGTATTGATTGATGGTTTGAACATTGGGTCTTGGATACTCATTAACTGGGTGTGGAAGAGCATTTGGGATCAGACTATGTGGCCTATGTTCTCGATCGCATGATTCAGTCCCTCCTGAATACTTGGGCAATGTAGGTTGGGTCCTTGATTAAGAGGGTTATCGGGGTATCATCTGACTTGAATTGGAGGGATAGTGACCTCTTTTGCAATGCTAGTTCCATTCACGATGATGGTGCATGGTCTGGCACCTGGGGTGCAATCGCTAGGACAATTGGAGTGTTTTCGTTTTCTGGTTGTAGAGCTGTAGTTTTTGTGAGGAAAAAGTGAGTGGTTGTAATGGACGAAGGGATGGAGTGGGGAGGAAGTCCATTACTTTTAAAGGGGAGAGATGGAGATTGAGTTGAGGGTACATCGGTTGTCACTTCCTATGAGAGATCTGATCATCACCCTCAGTTGGGTAAGGAACCTTGGTGGAGGCGACCTTCATACGTGATGTCGTTCTTCGAGGGTGTGGAGTTTCCCCAGGTATGATGGTTTGCATATCTCGAGAGATATGGAGGTTAGAGCATATTTGGTGATTTGATTTGGGGTGCAAAAAGAATTAAGTGCCTTACTAACGAGGGTAGTTGGGGAGTCTTTAGATAGGGGTGGGCCCAACTAAAATTGAACTAGATTCATTTAAGCTCATTCATTTGGTTGTTAGTATTCTGGTGGGAAATTCGGGATGGGAACTAGATTGGGTGTATTAAGAATGAAGAATTTTTTAATATGCGTATTAGAAAACTTCCCTGGGATTTGTGTTAGGGTTTTGCCCTGATTTTCTTACCTTATTTGAAGTTTATTTTTTTTCCTAAAAGAAAAGACAACATTACCATAAATGTTTTTACTTTCCATAAAAAAAAAATATATGTTCTTCCATATTTGGTTTATTTTTTCCTTAGAGAAAAAGTTTGGAGATCTATAAATTGAAGATCCCTATTCTCGTAGCTGAACACAATAGAATCCACAATGTAGTTGTTAAGAGACTTTCGTTTATAGGGAGATTTATTCTCTCAACAAGTTAAATATTTTTCTTTATATTAGTTTTCATATAATAATATTATGTTTTTAGTGTAAGTTTTTGTCATCTGATTTGTCGACTATCTGATTTGTGATTGTAAGCTTCTGCATGATGCCCTAATCATTTTTTAACTCAATAAGTGGTATCAGAGCACATGATTCAATGATCCAATGAAACGGGGTTGAAGACTGGTTCAACGAGGTTTCAAATCAATTTGCAATCAACGTGATGATAATGAAGATTTTTGTGCTACTACATGTGGAGAAAATTTTCAAATATATTTTCAACAATATCATGTTGCTCCATCCTTTAAAAGCAAATCAATATTCAACTAATGCTTACTTTAAAGCATGTGCTCCAACTTTCAACCCCTACAAACTTTAATGCTCGAGCTCCACTTTTAACTCATGTATCTTTACTTTTAACGCATGAGCTCCACTTTTAACTCATGCAATTTACTTTTAACGCATGAGCTCCACTTTCAACTCATGCATTTTACTTTTAAAGCATGAGCTCCACTTTCAACCCTGCTTGTAACTTTTAACACATGTCTCCAATTTTTAACTCATATCAATTTTTAAATCATGGTTAGCAGCAGTGATACATGAAGATTTTGTGAAGAACAAGATTATCAAGCACATGAAAAAGGCGGATCAAATTTTGTCAAAAAAATCCAGCCAAAATGAGAGATTTGTTAAGGTTTTGACCTGATTTTCTTACCTTATTTGAAGTTTAATTTTTCCTAAAAGAAAAGACAAACATTACCATAAATGTTTTTACTTTACATGGAAGAAAAATGCATTTTTCTTCCATATTTGGTTTATTCTTTCCTTAGAGAAAAAGTTTGGATATCTATAAATTGAAGATCCTTATTCTCATAGTAGAATACAATATAACCCACAATGTAGTTGTCTAGAAACTTTTGTTTATGGGGAAATTTATTCTCTCAACAAGTTTAATATTTTTCTTTATATTAATTTTCATATAATAATATTATGTTTTTAGTATAAGTTTTTATCATCTGATTTATCGACTATGTGATTTGCAATTGTAAGCTTCCTGACGCCCTAATCACTTTCGAACCCAACAACTTGTTCATTAGTTTTTACCTAATCCAAGTTGTTGTTTTGTTGTCCACATTCCTCTTTTGCTTTACCATTGGGTTGATGGGTTTTCTTCTTTCTTGGAAACAAAACTGTTTGCCATTCTCCTTAATATATAACTTCATCTAAATTACTTGAATTCTCCTTCAGCAAGCATTCAATTTTTCAAACTTACATAAAGTACAAATTGAAAGTTGGATAACTTAAATCAGAAATTAAGTTTGTTATTTCATAAAAAAGCTCCAACAATTCAAATATTTTTCTGCCCTTCTCCAATGATCAGATGTAGGACAACTTGAGTAATTTCTATCAATTAACTGTAGACTAGAAAAAAACATTTTCATATTGTAGTGCACTCTCAAGCATCAAGTACGTTGAGTTCCATCTAGTTGCCACATCCAAATGTAAACCCAAATTTGTACTAATTCCAACTTGCTTAACACATTGCTCAAACTTTCTCATTCTACCATATAGTCCTTTAACATACTTCACACTTTCTCTAATTCTAAACAAGGCATCATTAGCTACTTTTAAACCTTCTTGGACAATCAAATTTAGAATATGAGCAGAACAACGTACATGAAAGAACTCACCATCACATAACAAACTCTTTTGCAAATCAAGATGACCTTTTAAAATAGTTTGCATGCTATCATTGTTAGTGGCATTATCTAAAGTGATAGAGAACACCTTCCTATCAATTCCTCACTCTTTCAAACAATCATATATAGTTGCAGCCAATTCAACTCCATTATGATGAGGAATCATACTACAAAAGTTCAAAATTTAACTTACTACCTTTCAATTATCATCAATATATTGAGCAGTTAAACAAATATATCCTTCAGAAATACATATTGTTTAGCAATCAGAAGTTAAGCAAACTCGATTAGGAATCTTAGCCAACACTTGTTTTAATTTTTCTTTCTCTCTGAAATACACTTTCTGGACATCCACAACAGAAGTATTCCTCGATGGCATCAACACTTCTGGATTTACATAACCTGCCCAAGCTCTATTTTTTTTATATTCAACTAAAGAATACGTTAGATCATGCTCAATAGTAGCTTCAACAAGCTTTTCACGGGGAATCAATTGATCTATCTTTTTCGACTGTATGTTACCTTGCCTATCCATATACATTTGACCCAAATCATAAAACTTAATCTTTTTACATTTAAGTAAATGACATTTCAAAAGTGATGTTCCATAATTCTTACCATTAGGTCCAGGAGTAGAACCAACCCTATATGGATCCTTACAACCTCTGCATATTGCTTTTTCCACTCCATCTTTATCTCTACCAATCTTCTTGAAATATCTCCAAACAGATGATTTTAACTGCCTCAATTTCTTCTGTGGAGATTCTTTAGATTCATTCACCCCTACACTAGTTTCATGTGCACTACATTCATCATCATTCTCCATTGATTTTTCTGTATACGTTAAATATGTCAAAAGTTAGTTTCAGACTTCAAAATGAGCATGTAGAGAGACTAACTTTTCTGATTACTCATTAGAAAAACACAACTAATACACATGATATCATACACCAAGAAAATAATTAAGATAAAGATGTTATATATGAAACTATCACAAAAGATGAACATGATTAGGATGAAGTTCAGCTCGTTTTGGAGAAGAAACAAATCAGAAAATGATAGATTCTTACTTGTATGGTTGTATGTCTGTATCAATACCGATCTGGAAATTGAACTTCGAATAAGTTTGGAAACTCTAAAACTTCAAAACCCTAATGTCATGCCTAAAATGAAAGAGAAAGTTGATAACTGCTAAGCTAAACGACAGAGAATATATACGGGTATATACTTATAATAAAATGAATCAAAAGTCAAAACCCTAATAGAGTAATAGGCTTGGGCAATAAATAAATTTAGTAGGCTCATGGCTTAAAATGTAAAAGATTTGCAAAAGACTTGATTTTTATTTTTAAAAATATATATTGATAAAATCTTAACAAATAAAACACTACTAAAAATATATATAAAAAATATTTTTAAACATTCATAGCCCACGGGCTGGCCTCTGAGGCTTGCGGGTTGGGCCTACGAGGCTAGCGGGCCAAATGAGGCTGGGCTAAAAAGCCTCGTTCCTAAATGAACCAAAAAGATTAGGCCCAACCCTACTTAATTCTAGGGTTGGGTTGGCCGGTTTAGCGGGCCAAACACATTTTGACAGGTCTAGGCCCAATCCACAAGTATATGGGCTACGGGCTTTGCCGGGCCAGCCCTTTTTTCTTAAAAGTATATTTTTTATAATTTTTTAAATTAAATTATGATTTAAAAATATTATTATAAATATCGACAAAACAATATTATATGGTGTTAGTGTTACTACTTGTTAATCAAATACACAAATAAAATTATCTTTATAATATTTATTAAGTTTGATTTCAAGTAAAAGAATATATAGCTAAATAGAAATATTAACCTGATTGTTTTTCCAATGACTATAATAAAACACAAAAACTATGACAATATTCCATAGACTATGGCCTATGTAGTGATTTCCTAGAAATTTTAGGAAATTTTTATTTTATGTATTTCAGATTTTATAAACATAATTTGTATTTAAATTGTAATATTTCAAACTTTAAACAGATTTTAAGTTTCGACTCTTGTTATTTTTAATACTCTATTTTATTTTTATTTGGCCCACGAACCGGTCCTATTCATATTTCTCAGCCCCCACAAATCGGCAGGCTTATTCAAGCCGGGTTAAAAAGTCATTTTCTTAAATGGGCTCCAAAAATTATAGCTCAACTCTATTAAATCATGAATTAGGCCAGGCAAGCCCAACGGGCCTAGCCCATATTGACGGCTCTAATGATTGGCACTACACAAAAATATGTGTAAATCTTAAACACAAAATTCAAGATTTGATCCATAACAAAGTGATCAAATAACCAAGGAAACTCCTTGGAATGTATACAATAACATTATCTAATCATAAGAGCGTGACTATTAATGTGATAGGTTGTGTAGTTAGTGACGTTATTCAAATGAATTTTGTGTCGCTGGTATTATAGGCCATGTCTTCATTTTGTGTCATTGAATCCAGTCTCAAAGTCTATTGACATGATTAAAGGTTGATACAAGGAAATTTTGAAAGAAAGTGCAACCTAAAAACTTTCCATTATCAAATGTCCAAAAGAAAAATCTATTAAGTTTCTAATCATAACAAATACAGTAACTCCAAATCAAACATATAAAAAAAGATTGAAACGAGCTAGAAGATATAAAATATGATATGCAGAATTTGTAACAAAAAATGCAACAAATAACACCGGTTACAAATCAATCTAGGAGAAGACAAATACACAAAAATATGAAGAAATAAACAACATCGACTATAAAAGATGCCAAAAGAAAAGCATATTTGCAAGAATAAATTTTTAACATATTCACATTTAAAAACAAGGAACAAATTAGACATAAAAAATTATCCATATTAAATTTTAGATAGTTCATATTTTTAACATATTCACATTTAAAAACAAGGAACAAATAAGACATAACAAATTATCCATATTAAATTTTAGATAGTTCAAATTTCTTATATTTGTAAGTTCATTTATTATTTTGTAAGGATGATTCTAATTTGATTGAAACAATAAAATAGTCATTGGGCTTCTTTTTTTCAAACAAGCTTACCACAAATAGCCAACAATATTTATCTACTATTTTTTTTTTCTTTCATAATGTTCTATAATATTTCTTAATTAGTTTTGCATAAATTTTATTACATAGCATAACATATATTTATAAAATCCATTTTTAATAAAATAAATATTATTTTGGATAATTTTAAGCGAAATATGTCCATTCAACATGATTTTTTTTTTACAAAATAACTTTATTTATTCATCATTTTAAGAATTTTGTGTATCACTCAATTCTAGGTCCCAAGAACAAGTTGTATTTTTCTTTATTACTCCCAATAATCTTGGGTTTAACCATAATGCGCCCAATATTAGTGGAATATTTTATCTTTCCCTCCTAAAACCACCCAAAAAATAAAAGAAAAAAGACAAAAATAAGAAAAAATATGGAAACTGGAAAGACTTTCCCCCCATCAAATATAAATATATTTTAAAAAAACCCTAAAAATACTCCCAAAACTCTCAGGTACCAGCAAAAAATTCGAGCTTTAATTCTCAAGGATTATGAATTTCGATTCACTTAAAGACTAATTATTTTTTGAGATTTTAGAATAATTTTTCGGAAGCTAGACGATTTTATTGTTGATCAGAAGAAGCTCAATCGAAACTGAATTGTCGATTTTCTGCCGATTTAATTTTTTCTGCTGTGAAAATGGGACATCAACGGCCGAATACTCGCAGTAAAGGTAAAAGGAATAGAGGCGATGATTGTGCGGATGTCGCTGCTGAAATTTACAGGTGAAATTATTTTCTCGTTGATTGTTGTTGTTGTTGTTATGTTTTCTGGATAAATTATACATTTATTTATGCTCAATTACATTGAATTGATTTTGATCGAATTTGCAACTTGAGCAAACTGGTGTAACTATTTTGGGTATAAAATGATTTTCTGATTTTATAGCAGTATTTTTCATTCTAATTTTTTTCTTGGTGTACAATCTGCTGATTTAATGATCCAGTTTGAGGGATGAGCTGATTTTATTGACTCTATATCCTGCATTTTTTTGTTGTTGAGATTTTAAGGTGTTTTTCAAGGAAAGTTCTTCCGCTCTTTTCATCCTAATATCTTTTGTTTGTCTTTAGGACCTGAATTGGATGTAATCCTGGTGTTGCTTTTGTGAATAAGAATATGTTGGTTTGTTAGACCCAAAAAAAAACAATAGCATAATTTTTTTGTTGTTCGAGATTATGTTATTGTTTTTTTTTTTTTTGGGTCTAACAAACCAACATATTCTTATTCACAAAAGCAACACCAGGATTACATTCAATTCAGGTCCTAAAGAAAAACAAAAGATATTAGCCTAGCTAGTTCTAGGCTATCTATCCTATCTGCATCTCCCATTAATCACTGCTATTCTCCCATTCTTTTCAATCTATTTTCTATCCATTGTCTGTCTTTACATGTGTGTTTTCTATTTAGTACCTCAAGTATCTTGTGTGTACATTCCATTTGTATTTGCTTGCAAACTGTCATTGGTCTTGGGACTCGTTGTTTCCAGCATGCTTCAGTTCTCGCTCCCCATATGTGATAGATAATTGCTGCTGTGATTGTCCATAGGAATGCTTTGCTTACTTTCCCAGCCGCCTTTCTAGCAATTCTATTCCACCATCTGCGTATATCTTGCTAAACCATATTTATTTGAAGCCACTTCATTATGCTTGTTAGGCATGCTTGAGAGAAGGTACATTTGAAGAATAAATGCTCTATATTCTCATCTTTGCTTCCACACAGTTCACATTTCACATCAGTGATCAGCCCCATTACCTTCAGTCATTCTTTGGTTAGTAATCTTCCATGCATAGCTAACCAACATATGAATTGATGCTTAGGGATACTACTGGTATTCCATACCCCTCTCCAGAATGGACATTCCTCTCCATGTCCCCTTCTCCACATATAGACACTCTTTTGAGCCACCCATTCTGAACATATCCGGATGCATATTATGTTTTTAGTCCACATATTTTCTTCCAGTACCAACATGAATCTTGAGGAGCATTATACTGCCACCAATCCGTAACTTTCAGATATACATGATTTACCTATTTCACCCACCTAGTGTCTTCTTTGTTTGCAATATGCTAGACTTACTTTGCCACGGCTGATTCATTCCATGTTATCCCTTCTATAATCCCAGCCCTCCCTCTTTCTTTGGCCTACACAACAAGTCCCAGGCTATTAGTGGGGATTTATTGGTGTGGAGCTGACCAGTCCATAGAAAGTTACATTAAATTGCGGTGATTCTCTTCATTATTCTCTTAGACAATATTGGTATAGCAGACCAATAAGAGTACTTGAATCAGGACTGAATTTACAAGTTGTACTCGACCTGCATAAGGTAGGTTTTTGGAACCTCATGTGTTCACTCTACTACTCACTTTGCTGATCAAAGCTTCACAATCAATTGCCAAGAGCCTCTTTGCCAATATAGGAATACCCAAGTATATAAACGGTAGTTTCCCTTTCTCATACCCTGTTAGTTCGCAAATATCCTCCAATTCCAGTTTATTCATTTTAGCTGAGAAAATGCTTGATTTTGATGCATTTGTGGTTAAACCTGATGCCATTGAGAAGGTTTTTAGCCCCCTTAACATGAGCAATACTGATTCCAGATCCCCCTTGCTGAAAATAAGCATATTGATTTAGGTGCAAGCTCTTACACTTCGTGTGAAACCTGAAGTTCTGTTGTGTTGCAACCCATTCGTGATCCTGGAGAAGTATTCCATACATAGCACAAACAGAAGGGGTGATATGGGATTTCCTTGCCTCAGCCCTCGTGCTCCCTTGATTCTGCCATAGCCTCCAGCATTTAGGACAATGGAATGTTGTGGTGTAGTCACACATTCCATAACCCACTTGATGTATTTGTACGTAAAGTTCAGATTGTATAACATCTCTTCTATACATTCCCACTCAATAGAATCATATGCTTTTCTTAAGGTCTATTTTGATCAAACAGCCCCTCGTGGTGTTTTTCCTGCTGTATAGCCTAACCAGATCCTGACATCAAGATATTCTGAGCAATATTTCTCCCTCCTATAAATGCACTCTGGTTAGTTGAAATTATCTCAGGCAGAATCTTCTTCATTCTATTGCAAAGCATTTTGGATATCACTCTATACACAGGGTTACCACATGATATGGGTCTGTAGTCTCCTACATTATCCACATGTGAGACTTTAGGGATGAGCGTAATCATCGTGTCATTAATGCCTCTAGGCTCTATGCATTTTGCTTGTTTTGAAAAATTCTAGTACCCCTTCTGTTAGGTCATTTCCCACCGTCTCCCATGCATCTTTGAAAAATTGCTATTGTTGTCATTTCATAACTTTCAGTCATTTATTAGTACAACATACTAAGTTTTTAAAAAAAAAATTACTACAACATATTGAATAAAAAATACAGGGTATGCTTCTCCTACATGGAGTTTCCCACAATATCAACAAGTAATTACTTTATCTAAAAAGAACACAGTTGAGTTAAAAGTTGTATGATTCTGTTAAACAAACTTCAAATCTCTTGTTCGATCAATGTTCAATAGAATAATTTTTTGATAATAACAGACTGTAGTCACAAAGATTAAAGAATCGAAGAGAGTTCAATTGAGTAATCCTAGTTCAGAGCCTAGATTCATGACCAGGCCCTGTGCTTGGTGCTCAATGTGAAAAGGTGCAAATAAGATCATCCCTTGCTGATGTTTCTTAAAATCTACCGTGTTACATAGGGAGCTCAATTATTGAGCTGAGAGATCCATCTTCTTACCCCTTTTATGATCTACATAGGAAAAATTAACTACTATACCCAACTTTGTGTTTTTCTATTACAAGCCCCTAACTCAAGTATATAATTCCTACTTCAACTTGTTGTGCTCTTTTACTTTCTTTTGGAGCAACATAAATACCGTAATAGCTGAATAATTGAATGCTGGACCTAAGTGGCGTTATAATGTCTATCAAGGATAACCCAACTTATTTATTATCTCTCCTTTGTGTCTTTGGTTGTTTATTTGTATTTATCAGTTGGTATTTTGTGTTGTCTGCTTTGCAGAAATGTTCTATCTACCAGGCAGGTGACAAAAGATGATGTTAATCAGCTGTACATGATATGGAAGCCTGCTTGCCAAGGATGTCGTATCAACACCAAAGATAATCCCAATTGCTTTTGTGGATTGATTCCACCGCAAAATGGTAATCGTAAATCTGGGTTATGGCAGAAGACATCCGAAGTGGTCAATGCTCTTGGTTCTGATCCTTCAGATGATTGTCGTGCATCCCCGGAGACACCTGCTGGGTTGACAAATTTGGGTGCTACATGCTATGCTAACAGTATTCTGCAATGCCTGTATATGAATAAGTCATTCAGGGAGGGTGTATTCTCTATTGAACCAGATGTTTTGAAACAACAACCAGTGTTAGACCAACTAGCACGACTGTTTGCGAAGTTACATTTGTACAAAATGGCTTTTGTTGATTCTGCTCCATTTATCCAAACTCTGGAGCTAGATAATGGCGTTCAGCAGGACAGTCACGAGTTTCTGACCTTGCTCTTCTCTCTGCTTGAGCGATGTCTGAGTAGGTCTAGTGTGTTGAAGGCCAGAACAATTGTCCAAGATCTTTTCCGCGGAGGTGTGTCACATGTGACTATGTAAGTCCAGACTTAAATTAACAATACTAAATCTGTCGCTTTATAATGATATTTTTCATACTTTAGGTCGATTACATTACCCCTTTTATGACTCCATAATTTTCTATTATTTACTTAATTTTTTATATAAGTGACAGATTAGTTTAATCTTTGTCTTTTTTTTTTTTTTCTGGACTAGATCATGAGCTGTGGAGGGCACTCATAATATTTTCTCATTAGTTTCTGTAATGAAGAGTTAAAACTTCTGAGTGGAGAAGGGACGAATCTGTAGTGCCTTCCATTGTATTTTGGAGTTTTTGATGCAATCACGAATGTATGAGAAAAATTTCCTTGAATTTAATATAAGTAACCTCATCTCTCTTCTATTAAAACTGAAATGGCAATGTAACAACAAATTTCCGGTTTATTCATATATTAAAGGCAGAGGGGAGATCTCTGACTGTTGCATGAGGCTTTTAGTGTGTTCGCTCTGAATTACCAACAAAAGGGGTTCAGAAACCACTCGTGACTGAGCATTGAACTAAAGATAAAAGGAGACCTTAATCTTAATACATCATATCTAGAGCTCACACTTAAGAACAATGTCTCCACTCTCTGTTGAAGCACGTAGCCAATTTGTAGACTCTACTTTTCCTTGATGATTTGCATAAATGAACTGGTTCATTTGATTAAAGCTACTTGTCCAAATAAAAAAAATTCCCAAGAAAGAACTTTGAAAGGTGAAAAGATCTGATAAGATTTGCTACCCTGGTATCTAGTGACATAGGAAGTTTTTTTCATCTAGCAAGTTGTACAGTGGAGAAGTTTTATTATGAGCCTGACCTATCTTGTCAAAGATGGAAGAGAAGAGCACCTTCATACAAAATTACTAACTTTAAAGTCTCCTAGATTCATGTGCTGTATCTTTTACTTCTTTAGGGTAAATTTTTCAGATTGTTACTATTAACCAGTATAATGCATGGTCTCAATTACTTATTATTTGTAAGAAGCTTTTGGCTGATACTCGTGTTTAGTTGAATTGATCGTGTGATTTGGAACTTATTCCCTGTCCAGTCCACCCAGTTCTCCCAGTTAGGTGCTTAAATAGTCATTGCCCTTTAATCAATTTCATCAAACAGATTTTGCTGTGGCTATATACTTGGATGTAAACAGTCCACCCAGTTCTCCCAGTTAGGTGCTTAAACAGTCATTGCCCTTTAATCAATTTCATCAAACAGATTTTGCTGTGGCTATATACTTGGATGTAAACAGGGTTTGAATAATTGGTTGGCCATTTCAAAAACATATTGACTGAATGTGCATGGACACCAAAATGTGTCTGTCCCCTTCTTGAAAAAGAAAACAAGGAATTACTAATAGCCAGCTAGCACGGGAAGAACTTTTGTTGCATTTACTTTGTGATGCCTCCATTCCCTCTTTTCTAATGCAATGCAAATGCTAACTGTATGTCAAGTTCACCTTGAATGATGTACATCTCTTGTCAAGGAGTTTGTCATCCTGGATTCTCTTGGTTTTATTCTTCTCGCTCTCAGGGTTCATCAGATATTTTATATGACTGTCACCTTTGTTATGTCGGCCTTTGTTTTACTTGTACATTTGAAGCAATCTGTTCGTTTAATTCTGTGGTTAATTCTGCCTCTATGTTTTGGAGTCGTTAGAAGATTCTAAAGGATAATTTATTAATGTATAGGTGTTCAAAATGTGGAAATGAATCTGAAGCTTCATCAAAAATTGAGGACTTCTATGAGCTGGAGTTGAACGTCAAGGGTTTGAAGAGTTTAGATGAGAGTCTAGACGACTATCTTAGCGTAGAGGAGCTTCAAGGAGATAATCAATATTATTGTGATTCATGTGCCACCCGAGTTGATGCTACTCGTAGCATTAAATTGCGCTCTCTGCCTGCAGTCCTGAATTTCCAGCTCAAGCGTTGCATTTTCCTTCCAAATGTATGTATATTATTTTTAAGTGTCTCACTGGTATATGCTAGTTATTTTTTAAGAGTACATAAGGAAGTTGCTACATGCGATTATTAGTATTGAATAATTTACCATAATGGTTTCTAAAGGTTGGTAATGGTGGTTATCATTGCTCTGGCATGAACCTTTTGTTTTCTCTGCTGGGAATTGTGAGTTCATTTGTCATGGCAGGAAGTTTCTTAAATTCCTTTTCTAGATGTAGAGCTTTCTTGCAGCATTTTATACCAGATGTGCAGCGGACTCTTTTCTTCTGTTTGGTCATAGTTCAATGTTGTAGGTGATGAATTACATGCTTGATGACTTCCATAGAATTTGAGATGTTGGATGTGGCAATAGAACATTTAGAGACTCTAGTGGGCTCTTGATTAGAAATAACTTGTAAATGCTTTTACCCTTCCAAGCTCCCACAATGGAAGAAAAAGATCTATATGGATGATACCAATTAATAGAGAATATGTTTTAGTTATGTAAGTACATTTGTTTAAGGTCTTATGCTTTCTATGAGTTTTTTCAGCCCTATCTGAGATTTTTATGCCAATAGAAAATATAGAGAACTTCTCTTTTCAAAAAATAAAAAGATGATAAAATAAAAAGGTACAAAGAATTTGTAATTACTCCCTCCATTCACTTTTACTTGTTTAGTATTTTAAAATAGATTTTCACTTTTACTCATCGCTTTAACATATCAAGAAAATTAATTATTTTCTTGTTTTACCCTCAACATTATTCCCCGAATCATTTGCCAAGACCTAACACTGCACATCAATTAATATGAGTATTATGGTAAAATACTTATATAAATCATTGTTTCGGGCATGCAAAGTTCAAAATGGATTAGTAAAAGTGAACAAAGGGGGTACTTCTTATTTTTACTTTATTTTGTATAATGTTGTCCTGACATGGATTTAAATGGAGAAACACAGTCAATAAGAATTCATATAGTCAACCAACTTGTTTTGGATTGAGGCGCAATTGTGCTTGTAGTTGTTGTTGTACCCTTCCCAGCTCCTTAACTTTTAGTACATATATTAGGTTTGAGTTGAATATTGAAAAAGATTAGAATAATCCTTTATTATTAAGAAATTGACTCTTGAAATGATTTTGCTTCTCTACCAATATTCTAGCTGAAGTTGATTTATTCATTTATTTATTAGATGTTTTTATATGTTTTGTTGGCTCTTTCTGATATGCACGTTATTTTCTTAGACTACAACGAGGAAGAAAATCTCATCTGCATTTTGTTTTCCTGAAGAGCTGAATATGACACGAAGGATATCTGAGCATTTCCAATCAGAACTAATATATGACTTATCAGCTATACTGATTCACAAAGGGTCAGCTGCAAATAGTGGCCACTATGTAGCCCATATTAAAAATGAGAATACACAGCAGTGGTGGGAGTTTGATGACGAACATGTTTCAAATTTAGGCTGTCAGCCATTTGGTAAAGGTTCATCACATTCTGCTGTCAAGCCTTCTCAAACTGAGCAACTTGACCACTCTTCTTCTGATGTAATTATTGAGAATGGGAATGGGCCTGATGCTGGGGAGCGGCAAGCCTCAAAGACTGATGTCACTGAAGTGAAGACCTTCTCGTCTTGTGATGCTTATATGCTGATGTATGTCCTTAGACGTCCAAAGAATTGTGATAAAATGCCAATTGACTCTAGTGGTTATATAGCGGAAAAAGAGGCTTGTACATCTTCGGAAGTTGATAGTCATCTTCCACCCCACCTCTATGAGGAGGTAGAAAAACTGAATGACTCATATGTCGACTCGTGTGAGCAATACAAAATGAAGAAGGAGTTTGAGGTGAACTGCATCACGGAACGGAGGCTGGAGGTACGTTCAATCCTTTCTAAAGCTGCAGTCCAATCACCTGAGGAATTTTACTTTTGGATATCTATGGACTGGCTGCGTCAATGGGCGGACAACATCGTGCCATCGTAAGTTTCAATTCCTGTAGTGGCCTTTTATTTTCCTTTTCGTCTCATGGGTAAATATTTATAAGGTAGTAGACAAAAGAAAATATATTCTTTCTTTGTGGAACTTGTTCCTTCTATTTACGTGAATGCTGTTGTCACTTGTCAGAAAATCTTAGTTGTGCTTAGTTCTACATGTATCACTGAGTAATGAATAGATGAGGTGTTAAGATAAAATCTGGTGAGCTTAGGTTCAAACCCCCAGTTACAATACTCACTAGGAGCCCATCTGCAATGGTCTTGTTGGGTAGGTTACTAGATTTACTCGATACTTGTGCTTGTATATTGTAGCTAGGGGTGTTCATGGTTTGGTTTGGGTTGAATTTTTTATCAAAAACCAAACCAAACCAATTTAGTCGGGTTTTAAATTTCTAAAACCAAACCATATAAAACAAAAATCACTGGTTTGGTTCTTGTCCTTTTGGTTGTGTTTTCGGCTTATGACTAGCTAATAATAAATTGATAATGACAAAGCAATACAAACATGGGATAACTATTAACTACAAATGAGCAGTAAAAACCCAAGTAGAGTAGTCCACAACAAAACAGCTTCATGGCAGAGAAAGTTATTTTTATTTACAGCAACACTACTTTAGCAATACCGTTTTGAGTATTTCACGTATAATCCTTGGTCTGTCCTAAAAGTTTGAATATAGAATTGCCCGTGTTATCTAATGCTCTGCTCTGCCCTGCCCTCTCTTTCACTTCTGACGCTATTATCTTTTATTTCTTGTAACTTGTAAGTTCCATTGGACCAAACAATCGAAAACAAGCTCAGACATTTTAAAGTGTATCAATTTCTAGTTTAAACTAAAGCAATATACTGATAATAAGAATTAATGTAACATTTTTGAGATATGATCATATGAAGACATAATGTAGTTTTTTTTTTTTTTGGACACGATAACAGACTCTATATATATTTATGCTGGAAGCAAAAATTACATCATTGAATCTACATCCAAAAGAGTAAATGCAATAGACCAACACTAAATCCTATCTCATCTTACAATGATCCTAGGATATCTACTGTAGAAACTGGGTCATCTATATACTTTGAGTTGGAAATAACACAACTTTTAAATCACATAATATCAATATTAGATTCAACTAAAGGAAACAGTCTGAGTTAAATTATATTGAAGATAAATAACTTGCGATGGCATAACAATTACTATTGTCTTCTTCAAATCCACAACATGAAACAAAAAAGATAAATTTTAAGATTAAGAAAATGTAAAAACATACAAAGTTGGAGATTGAATCAAAGTTACACAAACCTGTTGATGAAGAAGACTTTGGAACAAAGCTGTTGATGAAGAAGACTTGGAAACAAAGCTGTTGATGAAGAAATTTTGAGACAAAAATGATGAATAAGATTCTATAATTATAACTCCTTTTTATAGAAGTGGAAGGATTCATAAACCAAAAATGTTTGTAAGTATGAGAATATAAGCACACTAGTTGTCAAAAATGAAAAAGAAAATTCTAACTGACTATTAAAGCTTTGAGGGTTGGAGTGGGCTTTACTCATTTGAGGTAATTTCGGATCCCTTATTTTTTCTTGGTGTGCACCCATATAGTTCCTATTTGCATAGAGGATTGATGTCTTCTAGAGAACCATATTTTGTAGGTTTCTCCTTTTTCGGTGGTATTTTTAATAAAATCTTTTACCTGATAAAAAAAACAAAACTTCGCTCACTTCAATTAAGATCATTATCTCAAATCCTCTAACTTAAGGGGTTGTTTGATAGCTGGTTCGTAGATGAGTTATGTAGGTATTAAAATCTGCATAAGTAATACCACATTTGGTAGTTGGTTAGGAGATAAGTTATTCATGTATAAAATTAATACGGTGTTCGGTTTGCAATTCAGAAACCCGCATAAATAATACATGTGAAAGTTATGAGGGAATTTACATAGATTTAATCATAACTAATCCATGTACTACTAATAACTACATAATTCTAATCAACTAAGAAACGACCCCTAAGAATTTCCTTTCACCAACACATGGAAATGTGAATAATATTTGGTTTTCAGGGACAAACGCCCACTAAATTACCCTTGGATGCAACAAAGGATTGGAAATGCATCCAACTGTTAAAAGGTAGCGGAACAATTGATAATGGCATGCTAACAGTGCAAATGTAATTTCATAAGTTTGGTTTGTAATGAGGAGCAAAAACATGGTTTTCTACATGGACATGTGCTTTCCGATTTGCCGAAATAAGTAAGTGTCTAAATTAGTTGGAATCAAGACTAATAATAGTCCCAAACATAAAATTCAATACCTAGTCAAAGATTTCATGTTCTTCATTTATTCGGACTTCTATTTATCATTCTAAGCCTTAGCTTTATTTGCAATTAAAATTAATCATCTCTGCAATAGAATAAGCAATTTAATAAATAGAATAGAAGTGAAACTAAAGAGGGACAAAAATTTCCTTACCTGCGTTAATGGGATGAGCCGTGAAGTCAAAAGAAAGGCTGTGCTTAAAGTTCGCAGAAGCTGCCGTGAATTAGCTTATGCTTGTAATTCATATTGTTTTAAAGTTTGTTGCTTGTTCTCCTTTTAACGCGAGACAAAAAAAGCCACATTTTGGCATTATGGGCTTGGCCCAAGCCCAGTGTTGTGAAAGGCGATCGCCTCGTCGCCAATGGCGAGAGGCGAGGCGACCCCTCATCGCCTTTTAGCTTTGTGGCGAGACGATCTTCAAAAGGCGACAAAAGGCGAGAGGTGAGAGGCAAGAAAAGCGAGAAAGGCGTCACCTTTTGTATTTTCTTAAAAAAAGGCGACCAATTTAGGGTTTTAAAAGTTAAAAGGTAATTTTAAGGTTTACGACTACACTCCTCTGGTGACCAGCCAAACTTTTCCGGCTACTCAAGATCCAACCAATACATATTTCTTCTTTTCTTCTTCTTCGGATTTCTTCTTCCTCGGTTTCTTTTTCCTTCTTCTTCGGACTTCAGAGTCACTTCTACCTCTGTTTTGACTTTTGTTTTGTTTTTTTCTCATTCAAGTTCTAGAATTTTAGTATGTACTATCTATTTTCAGTTTTTGAATTAAAATATTTGCTAATATGTTATTGCTATTGAGATTTTGATTATTTACATATGCAATTAAATATTCTAATTTTTTGGTATTAATTGGTGCCGCACTTCAAAAAGGCGAGCGCCTTGCCGCTCGCCTTGCCTTGTGGCGAGGCAAACCCTTGTCGCCTTTTATCGCCTTTCGCCATCTAAAACACTGGGCCCAGCTCAACCCCTTTATTAATTCTTTTAGATCATTACATAGTTTTTTTTATTCTTTTATTTTCCAAACCAATACATATATCATTATTTAAACCCCGTCTCACTCGTACCGTATAACATCAACATATTTTCAATGCACTTGATTTAGATACTGATTAAAAAAATGTAACTAGTGTTTAGATGTAGTCAAATTAAGCCTGGATAAGTGAAACCATTACATTCAATTTAAATTAGAATAAGATGATTTACTGCCCTAATATATGCTTAATGCAGTGGTCTAAAGTATGCAATGATTAAGGTTTCAGTCGTCAGATTTGATTGTTAAAGACTCCTATATTTAGTTGGTGTTGTTCTTGCTTGGTATGTAGAGGATATGCTAAATTATGAGTAGCTGGTTTGTTGAAGGGCTTTTTTGTTTTAATCTCAGCATAAAAATGAGAGGTTTCCAAACAGTACTAATTCTCAAAAAATAAAAAAAATAAAAAATGAGAGTTTCCAATACAATAATTGGTTCTCAGTATAAAATTATGCGTTAGCATTACTAAATACAATGTTTAATTTCGGGAATAAATGCTACTTCCTCATCCCCATTAATTTGATACAATTTGACGAGGCATTGAGTTTAAGAAAGGAAGAATTTCGAAACTTGTGATTAATACAAGCCATATATATTTGTGCGACTATAAATCATCACATTAAGGGTAAAATGAGAAGTTAAAGTTAAATTGTTTCTATGTATAGAAAGATATTATTCTTTTCTGACAGACTAAAAAGGAATGTGCATCATATAACGTGGGACAGAGAGAGTATTCGTGTAAGTTATGCGGAAATCAATATTGTAATGCAAGATTGAATGTGAAATTATAATATGTTTTTTTATTAGTAAATATCTGAAATAAGAGTACCTAAAACGTCAAAAATACCTTTAAGATAATTCTTGAATTTGGTATTGTCAACACTATGTAACAATGTACATATTATTATTTTTCAACGCATAACAAGTTATGTTTTATTATTTGTTGCTCTGCTAATGATCTTCTTACTGTAATTCCCAGTATAACTAGTTCATGAACCAAACAATCTCTCGAGGTAAAAGACCTATTTTGTAGTCAGTAATAGTTTTTGTTGTATTACAGAATCATTGATAACAGTTCCATACAATGCACACATGGGAAAGTACCAGTTTCAAAGATTGGCTCTATGAAACGTCTGTCTAGTGAAGCTTGGACCATGCTATTCTCTAAGGTATTATTTTATGAAATTAGATTCTTTACTGTTTTGCGTAAGCATTTTGAGTTTTTTTGTAATACCTTCAACAACCATTACTCTGCAACTGCTGATTTCCTTTCAAGACTTCGAATAATATCGATGCTTTATGATTTCCATGATATTCTCCTTTACTAGCTTTCAGTCGCAATCTGTTTTTTTTCTGATATTGATCTGATACTTGCAATCCCAGTATGGTGGAGGACCCGTGCTGGCCAAGGATGATTACTGCGTTGACTGCCTCTTTGGAGTGGCTCAGTCAATGGCCCTTGCAGATAACTACCGGGATCGAAGAACATTAATGAAAGAATTTGCAGAAGCAGCCCTTGCGGGTGATTGTGTAGACGAGAAGTTGTACTACATATCAAAGCCATGGTACATCTACGTAATGTATTCCTTGTTTTAAACTTGTATAGATGTATCTAATGAGGGAATATCTGTCACCATCTTAGTGCTGCAGAAGTTGTTTGAATAAAAGTGTTGTTAATTGTACCTGTGAGAAAGAGTATATCTTAAATACTATCTGCTGATGCAATAAAACAGTAAAACAGTCTAGCATAACCTGCATCCTCTAGTTACTTCCTATAAGGAATGGTACAAAACGATTGGAAATGATCTTTCTCAAGAAAACTTCATGCATCACACAGCATGTTATATCTGACGTATGTTTAACACAAGGGACATTTGGCTTAATTTTTCATTACCTTTTGGTATCACTAACTGTTAATACTCACAGCTTGTCATAACTTCTTTAATTTTGTACATTATTCCATTTGGTTGAGCTATCATTTACTGTCTTGATCTAAATTTCAAGAATGTGTGTGATATTGAAGCTATTCATGCAATGTGTCAATTGCATCATCTTGTGTTTCCTATGTTCTCAACTCATCTTAGTCTCTGTTTAAAAGATACCTATTGATATTCACATGCAGTGCCAACTGAAGGGTGAAGCAACTAAAGTTGCTACTTTAGGCCCCATATTTTCAGGGGCCCCAAATTTTCCTAATATGTGTATATACAAAATTTTAAGTTTTATACATTGTTCGTATAGATATTTTGTTATACTACTAGGTTATCTAACCTATAAGTAAGCCTCCTTAAAATGTGAGATTCAAAATCTTGAAAATAAGATATTACCTGCTAGAACATGTAAATATGATCTAATAATATAAAAATTGTTTACAGTAGCAGTTATATAACTTAAAATCATACATTGTTTTTGCAAAAATCATTTAGCGTCTTAAAGACAAAAGTACAATTTCTCATAATAACAAAAAGGAAAAATGGAATTGCCTTAGCATAACTTGTGAAAGAAAATACTCCCTCCGTTCCAATTTATATAACACCTTTTGTATTTCTAGAGTCAAACAAGTTTTTTGGTTTTGAATTATCAATTATTGTGACTTGTAGTACTCTTTACATAGTCTCCAAATATGTAAAAAAAAATTATGAAAATTCATAAAATTTAAAGATGCCACATTCAAATTCACAGTTAAAATTGAAAAGTTTGACTCTTCAAATCGAACTGTGCCACATAAATTGGGACAAAGAAGTGTCCTTTATGGGAATGCCAAAACCATACCTGTAAACAATATTTTTGTGCCTCATTTATTGATACAACCAACATCATCAATGAGTCCACATTTTTTTTATTCTCTTTTACCTTTCTCTTCGAATAACATGTAATTTCTCTTTTAATCTTTTATATTTCCTTGACCTTTTTCCTAATCACAGAAACAATTCCATAAAAATAAGAGAACTCAAAATAAATTGCTAACTCTCTTTTTTATTTTTTCTAAAATTTAAAGCATTACATCAAGCATATTGAAGCAGCAAAAAGTGATAAAGAAAACTAGAAAAATAGACTTCAAATGAAATTATATGTATGAAGTTATTGTTTTTTTTTTTAACAAATCCAATTGAAACTTTGCTTTAGGTCACCATTTTTGTTGAACCACCCTTTTTCATATGGTTCCTCTGTAGGTTACAACAGTGGCTCCGAAGGAAAAATGTAGACTCTCCTTGTGAAGCAGATGCTGGACCAACAGCTTCAATAAGGTGTCCTCATGGACAGCTGATGCCCGAACAAGCTTCTGGTGCTAGACGTGTGCTGATACCCGAGACTCTTTGGAATTTTACTCGTGAGATAGCTATGGCAGTAAAACCTGATGATTCTGTGGGTTGTTCAACTTTTTTTTCGGACTCTGAGCCCTGTACTCAATGCAGCATTCAACTCACTGAAGTTGCATGCTTAGAAGATACTCTAAGGTCCTGTATCAACTTATTAAAGTAATGAAGTTAGAATTACCTAGTTGCTTAGAGTGTTTATATGATACAGGGAGTTTAAGCTCAAGCAACGGCAAAGTCATGAGAAGTTAGCAATGGGTAAAGGCATACAAATTCTTCCTGGTATCAGATACTACTTGTTACCATCTTCTTGGTTGTCTAAATGGAAAAGCTACTCTAATGCAAGTGGCAAAAGTGCTCCTGCTGAACTTGAAACTTTGGATGATGTCATTGGTTTTCTGATGTGTGAAAAGGTATATTTTTCAATTGTATATTCCATCTAGAGGCAGTCTGCACAAGCTTTATGCATTTAGCTGTCTTCTACCTAGAGGAAGTTTCCACTTATTGCATGCGACGAGGAATTACTCGTGTTTAGATTGACTAACGGACTGCTTTCTATGCTCCTAGAAGTATGCAATGCATATAAATGCCTATAAATTCTTCTGAGATAATTCTCTATAGTTTATTGAGATCTTGTTTAGGGAAATGTAAAGAAATAACCTTTTCTGATTTCGTGCTAAGCCATGGTTCTTGTGAACAGCATTCAAGACTTCTTGAAAGGCCTCCTGATCTGGCTTGCAAACGTGGAAGTATTTTCCAGAAGTCACCTGCTGTAAGTATATAATGTATTTTCAAATTACTGGTTGTCTTAAAAGTAACTTAAACATGATAGTGTCACCTTAGCTTGTTTTTGCTCATGTCAAAGTCCATTACAGTAGCTTATTAACATAATGTTTGCATTAAGTAATTACAATATTATTCCCACATATTAAGTCATGTCTGATTTTATTTACCTCCGTACACCATTAAGCAGGTGCATAGTCTTGTTTCCTCCTTTTTCTTTATGTTTATGTTCTTCCACTTGTGGCTTTGGTTTTATTCTTTTTGCTGAATACTTTATTTCTGGCTATGGATTTCAGACAGACACATTGACAATTATCACCGACGATGATTGGAAGTTGTTTTGTGAAGACTGGGGTGGTATATCGGCAAAAGGAATTACAGCTGAAATTGATTTCTTGGGGAACGATTTTGTTGGATCTAGTGAAGATATGGCAATTTCTGAGGAGCATATGAATTTGAATGACGAATCGAATGTTGGCCCTGAGTCTAGAAGATTCATCATTAAGATTTCACCAGAGGTAAATTCATTTGTTCTTTTTTTTATTTCATTAATCCTGGACATAATTTATTGAGCTATATTGATCTATATATTAAATTTAGGTTAAAGTTCCCAGGTACGCTTCCTAATATCTGCTAGTTATAGCTTTGAAACATTAAGTGTCATATTCTGTCCTCAGGTCTTTGGTCTAGTGGTAAGAGCACAACACGTGACGGGTGAATTTAGCTGCATGTCACGAGTTCAAACCCTACCACAACTAAAAGCCTAGTGCTTAAGTGGAGATGAGTAGAGGGGCAGGTCTACTGTCTGATAATTTTCCAACTGTGCGTCACTAGTCCTCAGAGATTCTTGGTTATAAAAATTAAATTAAATTATGTGCTGGATTTTTGTAAGCTGGAGAGTACTGCAAATACATCCAAGTCTAGAGCATCTCTTACCATAACCTATCCTTGTGTTGGGAAGCAACCAGAATAAGTAATTGTCTAATGGAAGCTATGGTATCAGTTTAACAACTCAGGATCTCCTGGACTTTATAGATGGATTTACAATGAATTCAAATGTAATGCTACGCAAATGGATTTAGTGGAATACCTTAGATTATGATGATTCCAGAGCTGATTATGGGTTCTCTTATCACAGAAGGAAGTGGGTCATGCACCTAGGATTTAAAGGTCTTCGTCATTTTTTGAGAAGATTTGAAGAACTTGAATGCCAAATATTATAGGTTTTGCCTCTATGTTGTAGAATTCATGTTGCATGGTTTTCTCCTGTAAATTGAAAAATATAGGCCCTTCCAGGATTGATACTATGTTTGTCTAAAATGTCAATCTAACACAAGCTCTTTGCATGATACTTTAACACCCTTGGAGCATGCTGACATCAGCAGGCAAAAATAATGAGTTCCGTTTGGGAGTTGTTATTCTGTGCATCTGCTGAAGGGTCAAAAGAAGCCTTTTGAGTTTCTATTGAATATGGATGAGAAATCCTACGTTTCATACTTTCCAGGTTTGTGAGGAGTGCATTGCTGAAAGGAAAAGCTGTGAATTAAAGAGGAAACTTAACTATTCCGACGAGGATATTTGTGTCTGCTTCATTCGCGGCAAGGAACCTCCAAAATCAGTTCTAGAAGCATCAGTGAACAGCCTGGAACCAAATCGACGGACCTCAAAGCGTTCCAGGAAGACAGCATTTGGAAACTCAGTGAAGTTGAATGTTTCTGGGTCCACATCTGTCTACCAGCTGAAGTTGATGATATGGGAAGCTTTTGGGGTATAGCCACTTTTGCTCTTTGAATATATCGTATTCTTTAAATTTATTTTCCTTGGCTGACTTATTGTTTATGATGGGAAGCCTTATTTGCTGAATAGTACTAGTTTTATAGGTGTACATATTAAAATCTGAAAGTTTTTCAGATGGGCATGTCTTGTAAAGGAACAGTGGTTTAAGAGTATCATAGTTAGATTGTTTTTACTCTTGGCAGTCAGTCAATTACGACACTCCTCTATGCATACTTGGAACCGGCTATTCTTTCACATTGGTGGAGTCAGTATAAGAAAATACTAGCATGGGACATGAGATAATGGTGTAATACGGTTATGTCTTTTAGGAACACCTTGTCGATGCTGTAGAAACTTCACGGTTATATGATAAATTGTTACTTATTAAATTTTAAATCGGTTTGAGAAAACTGATTCGGGAAAGAAAACTCAGATGCCTTGGCCAAATTGCCTGTTAACCTTCATGGCTAAATTTCTGATCCCAGGCATATAAGATGACAAAATGCCACATACAAGATAACATGGGTATAGATTATTTGTTTCTTTAGATGGATCATTTTTCTGGCTTATGCATTAGTTCATTTTGGTTTTAGGTTCTTGGTTCTTATCTAATAGTGATAATAGTGTCTGTATTTTCGTTGTGTGGTATGTAATTTTTCTTTTGACATGTGACATACCAATAGGCCCTTCCCCGGACCCTGCGCATACCAGGAGCTTTAGTGCACCGGGCTGCCCTTTTTTCACATGTGACGTATCATATCTTCACATATTTGGAAATTCTTATAGTTGTGCTTTCATTTGTAGAGTTATTTGTTTAAAATAACAGTTATATGGTCCAGTGATGTTCATTTCCGCTTGACTTTTGCGCGTTGGTGGTGATGGCAGTTTACTCGCCTTACAAAGTTGACTGTTGTCTGTTTCTATGGACTTCTCCCTTTTGATTTGCAAACAAACTTATCTCTTTTAAAATTTACAGATAGTCAAGGAAAATCAGGTACTTCACAAGGGTTCTCTGGTAATTGATGGCGAATCTGCTTGTCTTGCTGACCTGAATATATTCCCAGGAGATGTACTATGGGTGACAGATTCTGAGATTCATGAGCATCGTGATATTGCAGGTTATACTGCTATGCCAAATGGAATGTCCTAATTTTCTAGATGTACTTCAAAAGTCTTGTATCTTAAATATGACATTCTTTACCAACTCTTACATTTCTCCGTACAGTCTTTTCCGTAGTCATTTCTAAAAATTGCAATTGAGCCATCTAATCTCCATGTAGTATTCTCATATTATACTGGATCTGTTGTGCATAGGTTGTTGTTGCATTGTTTTGTATTATTATTTACAATGTCAAGGTATCATAATTAGCATTAACAACACATCACACAACATTTTGTATATGGAAGAGTGTGTTGCATCATATAATATATCTGCACTATTGCAGTGGTGTATAATATCCACTAGTTTGGCATTTTATTACACCAGTCCACATGATAACCTCTGGTTTATGCCTTTCTGTTAACATCAGTGGTCAGCCAGTGTGCCATGTCACCCTGAGTTTTTTTCCTGACCAAATTCAATCGTTTGCCGAAGTAGGAACTAAAACAGATTTGCACTTAATCAATTATATTAATTTATTTACTTTCTTTACAGATGAGCTTTCTGGCCAGAAAATGGAAGAACGAAAAACTGAAGAAGGTTTTCGTGGAACACTTCTGTCCTCAAGTCTCTCATCCCAGTTTGTCTCTGAAGCATCTGCATGCTTAAATTAATGAGGATGTACTCGTAACGTGTAGCTGTTCTTCATGTTTGATTATGGAAGATTAAAGCTAGATCTTCAACCTGCTTAACTGGGTAATTTTCTGTATATTCTGCTCAATTTTGATGTATTTTGCTTCATCTGTGTCTTCCTTATTTTCCTGTTTATTAATTCATTAATCAAGGGATTTGTTGGATAGCCTTGAGTTAATGAAAATCAAATTCTTTGATTATATACTAGAGATGATTTATACCTCAGACTTTTCCATGATCCAGGAGGGTGAGAACCGTTCTGTCATGTGAACATGTTCGTATAGTACTTTGTATTTTGTGCTGTGATACAGTAAAAACTATGGAACTAGTTCATAAATCTTAAAGATCACAATAAAAGTTGAGCCTGCCACATGGCCTCTTCATGCTTGAATTATAAACTTTTTGTTAATATGAGGTCAAGTTAATTGAGTGATTTGGTTGTCCCTTCGAGATGCCAACTAGATTCATCGTCGTATCAAGGTATTGCCTGATCATTCTTTTTGTGATCTCCTTAGGGTCACTAGTGAATCTTTCAATGTTAAATTGATGTCTTCCTTAATTCAGTTATTGATAGATTGTTGAGAGTTCCAATTGTACTACAGTCAGAACAGACTAGTCATGAATGCAAAATAACTTTTGTCAGGTCTTTACTATTGTGTGCAAACATTGGGTTCATTTGCTTTCTAGAACTTGGCTAATAACGTATTGTCACACATAAGCAACCTACTAATCTTTCAGATATGCTGATTTTTGCTGCCTGTTGAGTTCAAAAGAATTATCTCTTGTATTCTCATGTGGACATGCTTCTAGAGAGAACATTGTTGTTTCCAATCATGAATTAACAAAAAATGTTCATTCTAATTGATGTGATCTAGTACTTCACTGCTAATCTTCTGATTACTTCACTTTATTGTGTTTCAGATAAATCAGATTGGCTCACTTTGTTTTGTTGAGAGAGTATGCCCTGTTTTGTACGAGCTTTCATGTTATTAGCTCCTTTAAAAAATCTGCTTGCAGATATGGTGAAGGATCTCCTAGTGCGAGTTACTGTGTAGAGATTAGTATTATTTTGGTTTTAACCTTAAGCCCCCATTTGGTGCCCAATCTGTTGATGTATTCTTCCTTTCACCTTCTTGGCTGCCTTTATATTAGTCGGGCAAGTTGTAGTTCTGAAAAGCCAGGTCTGGTTCATAGTCCTAGTTTATGGGACAGTTTTGTGCATTGTCGAACCTTATTCCCTTGCCTTGTGAATAGTTGAAGACTAAAGAGGCAGTCAAATGTACATGTCATACATGTGTGGAAGTTGTATCTCATGTACTTCATGGTTAATTAGTATTTGATAGCCAAGAATTCCAACAATCCCTTCTCCTCTCCCCGCACATTTTAACAGAAAAGAAAAGAAAACCACTAGGATTTTTTGAGTCTAACTAACTGCCATTTATTAGTTTCAAGTGTATTTTAGTTGACACGATTAGGATCAATATTTATCACTCGTCTCTATGTGCCGCTAAGGATAGGTGATTCACTCCCCTGCGCTGCCCCCATGAAGCAAAGAAGTAGGACTAATTTTATTAATTTAGGAATTCAGATAGATTCGAATGATTAAGATATGAAACTAAGTTATAATGCTATTAAGATGTCTTTTTAATGTTTTTTTTTACAAAGATAGTTTCTTAATGCATGTGTTGCCCCTGTATATCAAATTATGTATGATTTGATAATGCATCAAAAAAGTGGCCGTGTCAAAGCAATGATTAAAAGAGTGACGAATATAAGTTCTACTTTCCTTATTCTTTAATTAGTAACCATTTATGATTTATAAAATTTAATGGTGACTTAACTTATGTTCTCATGCACATAATAGTATATTTCATATAAAGAAAACAGAGTATATTATGAGAGTTGATATGCACATGCAACACACGTGTCGAGAGAGTAGGATTGTTTAAAAGTCTCAAATACATTAACTTTATCAAAAGTCATCTTTTCTTCTTCTTGAATTTCATGTCAAATTAAATCACGTCTGAGAAAATAACATTTTAGGTCTCATAATGTTTGTGCTTGGATCGACTACCCAAGAATGACGAGTCTCATATGAGCAATACAATTTTATTCAAGCCATTTTTTTTTTCCAGGAAAACACTTTATTGCATTACTTTAAAACATGTTTCAGATGTCCATAAGACACCATTGAATTTATTCTCATTAAGAGTTTGTTTAAACAAAGTAAAGAGAATTAAACACCATTTATTGACCAAATGAAAGAAGGCACATTAGCCGATAGAGCATCATTAAAGAGCCCAAAATATTCTTTAGGCATGTGAGGATGTTATATCCTCATAAGCCTAATATCCTCAATTAAACGTTCCAAATCTTGGTATGAAGAGCCACCTTCACCAACACTTGCTATTGCCAAATTGCTCATCTGTTTTGCCCTTTCCAAAAATTCAATTTTCTTCACATCCATCAATTGTATCACCATCCTCTCAATTGTGGCTCTATCACATACATCTTTCATGTCTAGTCCAAGCTTCCACACTTCCCCAACATACCTACTATTTACTTGTTGATCAACAATATAGGGCCAACAAATCATTGGCACTCCTTCTACTATACTTTCCAAAGTCGAATTCCACCCACAATGAGTTAAAAACCCACCAATTGATGGGTGAGCTAGCACTTCTTCTAACAATGCAACCCCTCTCCTTTGTACTTTCAACCAATTCCATGGGAACATTAATGTCGTCGTCTTCAAGTCCAATAATTGAACCGGGCCTCTGGACCCACAAGAAGTTAGTCTTACTATTCACCAAACCATACCAAAATTCCAAGAATTGGGCCTTGCTCATTGTGGCAAGGCTTCCAATGCTGACAAATAAAACTGATTTGTTGGGCTGTTTGTTGAGCCAATCTATACAACTCATATCCTCTTTCCATAGGCTGTTGGACGTTGGTGTGTTTGGCAAAGATAGTTTTGCCTTCATTTGAGTGTGAAGAGGCCCAATGGCGTAGATATTTGGACATAGAGCTCGGAATTGTGAGAGAATGGGTCCTTCAAGGGCTTCAAATGTGTTGAGTATTAGAGCTTGGGCTTGGACAATATGTTTCCCCTGCTTGATTACATGTTGGATAATGGGAATATCAAGGTCAGTTGCACGGCAGTAACTGGGAAGGTCTCGGCGCCTCATCACACCTTCCATTCCTGACACACTATTTACTAATGCATCCAAGTCATTTCCTGTTACCAAGAAAAAACAAATTATAGTAGTAATTTTATTTACATGTATCCTATAAGCAAGAAAATAAATTATATTGTGATTTAATTTTTATTAACTTTAAAGAAAAATAAACTATAATTAATGTGTACTGATTCATTTTCTAATATTGTGCCTACGGAAAAGACATGATACATAAACATGACTATTAACTTGGCTTCAACTGACAACTATGCCCTTCAACTTTGAGAGTGCACAAGTAAACACTTAACTTGTATAAAATTGAACAAGTAAACACATGTTTCCTACGTGACATAATGCATGTAGTATGTCACATATGACACAAATGGTGTCATGTAGGACAAATATGTCGATTTTTTCGGTTTTATACAAGTTTAAGTGTCTACTTGTGCACTCTCAAAGTTGGAGGTCATAGTTGTCAGCTGAAGCCAAGTTAAGAGTCATGTTTATGTATTATGTCGTAGAAAATGACAACTCAAAACCTATAATTTATAGGCATAACACATAAATATGTCATTTAACTTGGTTTCAATTGACATCTATACCCTCTAACTTTGAGTGTGTTCAAGTAGACACTTAAACTTGTATGATATTGAACAAATAGACACATGTGTCTTACATGACATAATACACGTAAGACACCACATAGGACACAAAATTGTCATGTAGGATACCATATATGACAAATGTGTCTATTTGTTTAATTTATACAAGTTTAAGGGATCGTTTGGTACAAATATTAATAACGTAGGGATTAGTAATGCAGATATTAGTAATACATGGATTAGTAGTGTAGGGCTTATTTTTAGGAAAAGCTACCTCTATAGACATACTTTCATACCATAAATACATATATTCCCACTAGTTTAAAAATATTACTTATAATACCATTTTTAATAAATATACCGTATCTTTTAAAAAAATATAATCAGATACACAATTCCATTAAAAGTGGTAATTAATAATTATCCTAACATTATACTTCCTTAATTATTGGGACTTTTTACAATTCAAATCAATTTCTCTCTTTCCAACTCCACCGTTTCCCTCCCCAGTCACACGTCTCCTTTGTATCTTTACCCACACATACACGTAATTATCCTTTCATCTTCCATTAGCCTCTTCTCAACCTACTCAATGCATATGTTGGATGTAAAAATTTCATACCCAACTCTACATAAGCAACATAATAGATAGAGGTAAAGTAATCATTTTTTTTCGGTTGATGTATTTTTGTTTGACACCATTTTCATGTATCTAATTCACAGATGTAGTAGTTTCAAAGTTCAAGTTTAGAATTTTTTCGTTAATAATGTTGCGATGGTTGCAGGTTCTGACTATTCATCTTCCAACATTCGAGCGGAGAGTAGAACCATCTACTTTTAAATTATTTGAGGATAAATACTTGTCATCTTAATAAATTCACCACTCACAAAATGTCATTTTTCATTATAAAAAAGATAAACCATCTACTTTTAAAATCGAAAAAACGGTCAACAATGGTAAAATTGAATAAACTTCTACATTTACACATAAAATTGCAAGTTGTAGTTTTAATATGTATGTAATTTTTTAAAATACAAATAATTAGAAAACTATATATATATATATATATATATATAAATACATTCAATTTAGATCACAAACGTCATATACAAATAAACAACTCACATTTTAAATTTGTATTGATTAGTATTTGATTTATTAGTAACAAACAACACTCTCTAAATAATTTGTAAGCTAATTTATTTAAATAAATTTACTAGTACAAATATAAATCATAAAATCAAGAGAATAAACAAAATAATTAAAATGATTTTCGAGATATTTTTGTCTTTACATAGACTTATCACATGGTATTATATCATATGCATTACTAATACCTCCAAATGGAAGGTATTAGTAATACATCATATAATATCATGTAGGATGTATCCATGGATTAGTTATATATAGGCCCAAATTCCTACCAAACATAGTACTAAATAATACCTTACCTAATACATGGACTATTTCTTCTAATGCGACCTAACAAACGATCCATAAGTGTCTACTTGTGCACACCCAAAGTTAAAAGACATAGATATCAGTAGAGGGCAAGTTAAAGGGCATATTAAGAGCATGTTTGGATTGAATTTTTTTAATATGGTTGAGGCCCAACCAACAATAGTTGGGTGAGGCTCAATCCAATTTTTGACACTTGGATTTGGGGGCCCCATTTTAACACTACACACTTTCTCACCTTCATTTTTTCAAATTCCTCCCCTTTCCTCATAATAAGTATTTTACCTCTTTTTTTTTAATAGTCTTAAATTTTTATTTTCCAAAAGTTAAATACAAATATGTAAATTAATATCAATTCAAGTTTTAGCCATTTTTTTCCGTGATAGCTAATATGATTAAAAAATTGAACTCCATAATAATTATAGTCTTCTTTTCTTGATTTATATATTTTTTTGGTTGATTTTTTTTTTAGATTTTTAACTTAAATTTCAATAATAAGTGTAACATCAAGTACAAAATATTTCTAAATTTTTTTGAAGAACGAGTGATTTTTGAATACTTATAGGTATGCTCTCACTTACTCATTGGTGAACTTTTTTTAGGTATAATTTAAAAAAATAAAATTAGTTCTGATTGATGACAGTTGAATTAACTAATAATGAAATAATTAAAGGACTAAAAACAAGTGATTTTGAGCATAAAATTAATTTTTAAAATCATCATAATAAAATTACAAATCAAACTTGAAAGTGAAAAAATAGAATTAAATTTATAAAAAGGTAACTAGATTACAAACAAAAAGAGTAAAAATTTAATTTTACACAACATACACACTATATATATATATATATTTAAAGAGGGAGATATTTTTATAATCAGTTTGGTGATTTTTAGATTTATTTTTACTTTGAAATCAAAATTGATTATGTCAAAAAAATTAAAAATAAAAAGAAAATAAATTGAAGTAAAAGAAATATTCAATTTGACTAAATTTTTATTTAGTTCGATTTTCGATATTCAGTGAATACTTCTTAATACAAATATAAAGTGTGTTCGAATTTCTCATTCAAAATTTATCTTTTAAAGGTATCTTAGGAATTTGATTCAATTTTTTGAGATGTAAAATAAAAAATTTAAAAGATTGTTTTTTCCAAGGCTATGAGGAATAATTATATTTTAGTTGAATTGGTTGAGAGGTGACAATTTTTTTAATTGATTTAGTTGAGGGACATAAATGATTAATGGGAAAGAAAGAACTAATCAAGTTACTAATTAATAAAGAGCACAAAGAATTTTTTTAAAAAAATTGTGAAAAAGAGAGGAATATTGAACAAGGAGCTAAAATATTTTGGAGGGAAAAGGGAGGAATTTGGGAAAAAATAAGGTGAGAGAGTGTGTGGCGTTAAAATGGAGCACACAAATCCAAGTGTCAAAATTTGAATGGAGCCTCACCCAACTATTGTTGGTTGGGCCTCAACCATATTAAAAAATTTCGTTTGGATTGACTTAAAAAAATAGTTTTTAAGTCAAAAATAAAAAGTCAAACTAAAATGACTTTTAAGTTAAAAAATAAAATGTAGAGGGAGACCTACTTTTGCTTTTTGACTTATTTTAAGTCGACCTTGCCAAACACTTTCTAATTACTTTTTTTTAAGTCCTTTTTGACTCATTTTAAGTTTTTTTAAAAATATTTTTCAAACACTTCCAAAAGTCAAAAACTACTTAAAAGTATGTTTGACCAACTTTAAGTCAATTCAAACACATGCCTAATTCATACAAAATGTTATCTTAAATAAATATTAAATGTGGCAACTAACGCATTAACTTTCGTTATCACAATAACCCGGCTCGGCCGTCTCCATGAAAAATTATCTTATCTGCTAGCGTTTCTGATCACCTAATTTGAATATTAATTTTTCTTTATTCTTTAACATGGATAAGAAAATAATAAGATAACCCATAATTTAGCTGCTGCACAATCGGACACTTTTGACTAATTACAAAGAGTGTTTAGATAATTTAAATATGGTGGAAAAACATTAAGCAAAAATCCAAAACGTCTAATTTCTTGAAAGTACAAAAATGCTAATTAGACTAACCTTTGAAAGGAATTTCTCCATCTTCAATAAGTTTTGGAACAGCCAAATAAGTCCAGATAGCACGAGGACTTATAGTATCAAAATAAAGAAGTGGGATTTTAGCTATATCAACAGTAAATGTAAATATACCATCAACTATGAGACAAGTTGGAGCACAAGTAGTAGTCATCATCACCATCTCTCTGAACAGTGGGCTACTCACTTTCTCTATACCTTCAATAATCTTCCCTACTTGTTCTCCGTTTCTTAGATTATCTTCTGGAACAGTCACAGATTTGAAGTTTGGATATTTCGCAAAACGGATTAGAACGTCCGTATAATTCATCAAGCGTTGATGGATATATTCAGTGTTGATGAAAGTGATATGAATTTCTTGGTAAAGGCATAAGAGTTCAGCTAGTTTTAGCATGCAATATACTGGACCTTGAAGAGCCAACGGGAAAATGAGTACGTGAGGAACTGCCATTCTTAATTTAATTTCCTTGGACACTAATTAAGAAATTAAAATTCTGGTTGAGGTTTTATAATCTTGATATATTGAATAGTACTAGTGGAAGAAATTAAAGATCTTTCTTGTTGGTTTAATTTGACACGTGCAAAAACAGAAAATGATCAAAATGGTTCTTAACGTATATGTGTTGCTTTATTTTGGTCTTTAATGTATCACACGTGATTGAAATGATCCTTAATGTATTACAAAAAGTGTTCACTTTAATCTTTTATCCTAAATCTAATAAAGATATCAAAAGAAGGTGTTATATTTAACGGTGTATACCACATACTAACAAAATATAATAATGTTATATTCTTTGCAAGCTCCAAAAAAGAGCTCCATGACTATCATCATTTTTTCTAACAAAAAAATATTCTTTTCTCTCTCGATTTCTAAATATATACGTATTAAAATTCATGTTTATATATGATGTAGCTTTGTGGCAAATCACTTAGCTAAGCTTTGGGAGTCTTATCTTATTGGAGATTTTATGGTATTTTCTATTTACTTATTCGACTGTAAAATTTTGATTTTTTCTATCTGTTTTTTGTGATAAAAAATAGTTCCTTCATTTTGATTCATTGAAGTAAGCAATTTTCGCATTATCATTAACAATTAAGGAAGTTTTCGCATTAGATTCCGTCAAGTTGTTGTTTTGGGCTCATTTAGATCTTAATCTAAGCTTGAATAAAGTATCGATGAAAACATCAAAAGGAGTATAATTTAACGGCTAAGTATTGCTTTGAAGTTAAAATAATATTTATGAAAAGAGAAAATAATGAATTTCGTTAGAGAAAGTAGAGAAAATGGTGGTATTTATGGAGCTATTTCTTTAGAGCTAGCAAAGAAGATAACAATGGTATAGTTTGTTAGCTACGTGTGGGACCCACCGTTAAATATAACACATTCTTTTGACATCTTTGTTAGATTTAGGATGAAAGACTAAAATAAACACTCTTTGCAATACATTAAGGACCATTTCAATCATGTATGATATATTAAGGACCAAAATAAAGTAACATATGTACATTAAGGACCATTCTGATAATTTTCTTTGTGCAAAAATGTCTAACATATTTATGAAAAACAACTATAGTTTGAAAAAATTACAGCCGGGGGGGGGGGGGGGGGGGGGGGGGGGGGGGGGGGGGGGGGGGGGGGGGGGGGGGGGGGGGGGGGGGGGGGGGGGGGGG
>JAJOOO010011749.1:0-18127 GCA_029582685.1 Solanum piurae | reverse complement strand
TATTAATATTTATACATTAATAAATTTCTAAATACATATATAAGAATTAAAGGAAAATACGGTGATGAGACTAATAGAAAATATGAAAATAATGACAGGTAAAAGTTTATAACTAAACAACGAAAATTTCATACTAATTTTATTCAGCTGTAGAGTAATGATGAATTAAAATAAATTAAATAACTATGAGCTTTTGAGCGATGAACTAACTAAAAATTATCGATAAATTTCATAACTAGTCCGAGAGAATATAAACATCCAATTACAACATATCGTTGCGTATGTAGAAATACTTTTAAGTACTATCAGAAATGTTAGGTAATTTTGTATGTAAGACCTTTTTTGCTGGCCTATAATATTTGACCCTACAAATTGTAGATATATTTATCCTCCCTCCCTCCCCCCCCCACCCCCCCACAAAACAAACTCGTATCTTCCCCTAAAAATTGGGTGACTCCAATTACATAACGACAACTCTGCCTTCTCATTTTTATTTAAGTTATATACACATATAATGTAAAAAATTAAGTTACGATGCTTTTGGAATTTCAATATTTTTCATAGACATATTAAATATTTTGAATTGTATCAATTATTCATGTGGTTTGTAATACTTTTTTAAATAGTTCTCAAATACGTAAATTTTAGAAAATCTAAAAAAAAATCTACGATGGAATTCAAGGTCAAAATAAAAAATAACTCAAAAAATTTAAACAATATCATATAAATTAAAACAGAAGGAGTATTATCATATAGTTTAGTTTATTATAATATGTACTAGTATGTCTTAGTATTTTGTAAAATTGCTAATTTCACTATTACAATAAGATTCAAAAAATATATTTTTTTTAAAAACGTCATGTCAAATCAAATCTGGACTAATAAATTAAAATACAGAAAGTAACAAAATATGACACTTAGAAACTAAAAAGGAATTAAGTTATAACCCCTTAAAATCAAACTGATGACATAAAAAAATTAGGATCCCCACGATATCGAACTGAAAATTGAATCAAGTCGTAAATTTAGTTAAATAAAAAAAGGACGAATATTGATTTGGTATTGGAAAAAGGAATCCGAATATACTTGGGTTGGTTTGATTTTAGCTAAAAAATAAATCAACTCGAGACCAAATCAATGCGACATTAAGAAACACATTAGATAGTTGATTTTGGTAGGACTAAAAAAATATTTGAAGTACAAGTTAATTATATATTTGTATGAATATTTTATCGAAAAAATTCGAAAAAACCCGATAACTCGAAAAACCCAAAAAAAATCTGAATTTTATTAGTTTGGTTTATAAATTTAAAAATTCTGCACAAATAATTTAATTTAATATTTAAAAAATCCAAACCAACTCAATTACGCACACCCAAAAACACACGCTTTACTTGTATATAATTTAATTGATCTGGCAGTGTAAAAAAAATATTAAAAAATTTACATTGTGTTGTCAGTGAAATCAAGATCTTTTCATTCATGTCCCACGTACCTAACACAATCATTTTCCTCTATATAAACCATGCAATGACAATCTCCCTCTCTAAAAAACATCATAAACACATCTTTAGAAAAATAAAATAACTATCAATGGATCATCAACAACAATATTATTCTACTGCTTGTTTTTCTTCTTCAACCAAAATTAATTCGAAAGAAAAGAAAGAGAAAGTTTACTCGTCAGCACCAAAGAAAGTTATGAAGCTATCAACTGATCCACAAAGCATCGCAGCACGCGAAAGAAGGCACAGAATAAGTGATCGTTTTAAAATTTTGCAAAGTTTAGTCCCCGGTGGTTCTAAAATGGACACTGTTACTATGTTAGAAGAAGCGATTCACTATGTCAAATTTCTCAAAACACAAGTTTGGCTTCACCAAACTATGGTTAATTTAGTTGATATTAATCATGAAATGGTTGAATATTACCCTCTCATTGTTGATGATGATCAGAATATACACAAGAATAATATTAATTCGATGGACTATCAACAAATGCAACAGGTACCAAGTTATGATAACGATGCGTTTCAACAAGTTGAGTTTCCTTTTTCAGAATACAGAGAAGAAGAAACTAATATTTCTGGTGATGTTTTTATGTATTATAATTAGATATATTATTATGTTTGTCTGAGTTTTTAATTAGAAAAATGTATGTACGTAGTATTAATGTGTGTGTGTTAATTACTACTATAAGTAGTTAATTGTAGGTGTGTTGGTTAGTTGATGTTAAGTATGGTGTAAGTTTTTAATTAGTACTACTAATCAATTAATCAAGTGACTTTTGTGGAAGGGGCCATCTTGAAGTTCAGTTTATCTAATGTACAGAGAAAAGGAAATGAAATGATAATTAAATTTTGTAAGATAATATTTATACAATTAAAATATTAAAAAACTAATAATGTAATTTAATGAGTCGATTAAATTATATAGGTAATGTCAATTTGTCTTTGCAGTATTGTGTTTTCCGTTCGTTTTAATTTATGTGACATTATTTAACTAGACACGAAAGTCTTGTGGCTCAGCTTTTTTCTTTGTTCCCCCTTTTACCTGGTGGATCTTCAAACATGGGCCTAAATCTGTTGAAAAGCCGGCAAATTTGCTTATGAAATGTTCTTTTGTAATAATAAAAAAAGGAAATGTCAGAAATAACAAATATAATAAACGATTTCACCCCCACCCCTTTTCCCTCATTTCGCGGCTAGAGTAAGAAATAATTTCACAGATTTCTTCATTTCGCGACTGAGTTTCGAAGTTGATCTTCACTTTAAAAATTGTATATATAGAGAGAAAATGGTCCAATGACCCCCCCAGCCTATTACAAGATTTTCAACTATATACTTATCCTTCGCGGGAGTCCTATTACCCTCTTGAACTATTTTAAAAGGAATGAAATAACCTCTTAAGCGTTGAGTTCGCATAGAGAGTGTATTTTCACTCTCTTTGAGAGAGTGAGTTGCCTATCTTTTTTTAATTTCCATTTTTTTCTGATTTTCTTTTTTCTTCCTCTTTCTTTCTTCTTATTTATCTATACAACTTTACCTTTTTCACCATTATCATTGTTGAAACTCTTCCAATGGATGTTTGGTATAAAAATTATCAACAACTAATGCATTTTATGAATAAATAATTTTTCAATAGACTTTAGAACATATCTAACAAATTAAATTTATTTTTTTAAAAAAACATAGCCATTAATTAATTTTTTTAAAGTCATGGACTCAAGAGTAACAAAATCAAAGTGAGCTAATTGTATATTTAAAAAATATTTTCAAACTTATTAAAAGGAACTAAAACACCTACATGTTCTCCTAAACCCATGAAGAATCAAAATCAAAAACTCAAATCATAATCATGAAAATTTTAGAGGGAGAAAGAATAAAGAATGGGAAAGAGAGAGGTTTCTCAAATTGGAGTCACAAATTGTCTCAAATTGGTCTTCTCATCCGCGATGATTATGAGCTGTCAACGGAATCTTTAGGGGTTGAATCTGATCTCGAATCTTTAGGGGCTCTTATTTCAAAACACACCACAAATTAATTTTCCTTTCTCAATTAAGCACAAAGGTAATGGCTTCGATTGATACTAACAAATAGTCCACATGCAAACTTTTCACAAAAGAAATCCTCTCATTCTAATGAAACATTTTCAAAAACCAAGAATCATTTAAGTGACAACAACTCACTCAAGAAATGTCTCAACTCATTAACTCTTTCACATGCTCACTTGACTCAATTAGAAATTTTTAAAATCACCACTTTTTCAACTTATAGCATGCCCTCACAAGAAAGAAGTATCCCAAAACCACACACATATAAACAAGACAAGGGACAAAGATGCAACACTCACACTCACAAAGAATTATCTCATGCATACAAATGTCACACCATAGGCTTGCCCATATTTTCAATCAATATTGACTCAAACTCCATTTGATTAGAAATCTCAAAGGACTTTGTTAAGCTTGTAATGTACACTTAGGGAAGGTTAGGATATCATTTAGGTATAAGCGACTAAACCCTCCTTGAACACTACACAACAACTCATCATTTCCAACTTTCTCCACTTTTCTTCACTTTTCAAACCCACGCACATTCCACACTACTTTTCATTTTTCTTTTCTTATTTCCACTCTAGATGTCCCACATGCAACTATTTTCAACTTTTGGAGAATTCAAGTCTCATTTATTATCGGACTATGTGTTTTGAATATATGTCTCTCTCTCTCTATATATATATAGAGAGAGAGAGAATGGCCACATGACCTCCGATCTATTACTGGATTTCCAACTACATGCTTATACTTTACGGGGTTCTATTACCCATCTGAGCTATTTTAAAGTCGAATTATTATCATTACCAGGCATGTGTCTTGTGGTGAAATACACGCACTTGACACGTGTATTTCATCATTTAATAAAATAAAATAAAAGTTCTCCTTCCTCTTCCTTTCTTCCCCAATCATTTCTTCAACCATAACTATAATAAACACCATTTTGTACCTCAATAAATTCATATATCTCTAACAATTTATAAAAACGAAAATTCAAGTCACTTTTTTATCTACTCCGAATCTCTAGAGCCTAGAAGATAGCGGTCCTAATCAAATCTTTCATTCAACCAATTCAATAATTTTGCTAGATTATTTTACATTTCGTTCGATTTTCTTCCTTAGACAATATCAGATACACATTAAATGGGTCATGAACATTCGAGATCAGATTCAGCCCCTAGAGATTCTGTTGACAGCTCAAAATCATCGTGGATGAAGACCAATTTGAGACAATGTGACACAAATTTGAGAAACCTCTCTCTCTTCCCAATTCTTTATTCTTTCTCCCTCTAAAATTTTCATGATTGATTTATGATTTGAGTTTTTGATTTTGATTCTTCATGGGTTTTAGGAGAACATGTAGGATCCTTCTTTAAAAATGTAGAAGAAATTGTTTTGTTTTAGTTCCTTTTAATAAGTTTGAAAATATTTTTTAAATATACAATTACTTCACTTTGATTTTGTTACTCTTGAGTCCATGACTTTAAAAATAATAATTAATGGGTAAGCTTTTTCAAAGAAATAAATTTAATTTGTTAGATATGTTCTAAAGTCTATTCAAAAATTATTTATTCATAAAATGCATTAGTTGTTGATAAATTTTTATACCAAACATCCATTGAAAGAGCTTCAACAATGATAATGGTGAAAAAAGTATAGTTGTATAGATAAATAAGAAGAAAGAAAGAGAAAGAAAAAAGAAAATCAGAAAATAATAAAAATTAAAAAAAGATAGGCAACTCACTCTCTCAAAGAGAGTGAAAATACACTCTCTATGCCAACTCAACACTTAAGGGGTTATTTATTCACTTTTAAAGTAGTTCAAGAGGGTAATAGGACTCCCGCGAAGGATAAGTATATAGTTGAAAATCCTGTAATAGGCTGGGGGGGTCATTGGACCATTTTCTCTCTATATATACAATTTTTAAAGTGAAGATCAACTTTGAAACCCAGTCGCGAAATGAAGAAATCTGTGAAATTATTTCTTACTCTAGCCGCGAAATGAGGGAAAAGGGGTGGGGGTGAAATCGTTTCTAAGGGAAATGGAGAAATGAGGGGAAAATAGGTGAAATTGTATCTTAAGAGAAATGAGGGGAAAATTAGATATTAGTGATCTTATTAGTCTATGTGGAAGTGTGAAATGTTTGGCGCTTATGTGGCGTCCATGTGGTGTCCATATGGCGTCCACGTGGCACTTAACATACTTCTGTTAACTAGAAGGGTAAGTGTGACCCAATACTTTGACGGAAAAGATAGTTTTGAGTCGAAATATAGTTTAAGGATAAATCTGAACTATTTCCGATAGTTTAAGGGTATTTTTGAGCCTTTTCCATAAATTAAATAAAGAATAATATTTAATATTATCTCAATTAAATATATATAAAAAAGAAATATTTATAGTAAATTTCAATTAAATTGTCCTCCGGAGGACGATTATGTATAAAATAAAAGACAAAAAAATATAATATTGGCCTTTCGGATATCAGTAATATTATTTTTTACGTAATCAAGTTTATTTTCATTAAAATAATTTGAGGTCGGTATTATTTTTATTTTATTACTATTATTCAAACCGACCTCCAATGGTCGATACTGGATTAGAAAATTAAGAATGCAATTTAATTTTATCTCAATTAAAGATACACTGAACTTAAAAAAATAATATATTTAATTAATTTGGAATAAATCGTCCTTTGGAAGATGACTTTAGGTAAAATAAAAAATAAAACAATATAAAATATCGATCTCCAGAGATCGATATTACTTAATTTAAATGATTAATGTTATTTTTATTAAATTCTTATGCAGTCAGTATCGATCTCTGTGATTAATGTTAGTAACGTGCACTAAAAATAACATATATAACATAATATCTATAAAAAAAACCCAGATAAAATAATACTTCCTCCGTCCCATTTTATATGTCACCTTTTGGATTTCAAGAATCAAACAAGTCTATTTTTTACCATAAATTTTTCATAGATTTTTTAAACATTTTGAATTATCAAGTATTGTGACTCATAGTACTTTTTATCGCAGTTTACAAATATATAAATTTCATTTCAAAAAAATTGAAAATTTCATGCTCAAATTTCTGATTAAACTTAAACTGTTCTCAAAACATAAAATGTGTCATATAAATAAGGACAAAGGGAGCAAATGCGAAAAAGATTTTGAGGGGCAGTTGCGGCAGATACAAGAACTCTTAACAATTTGAAATGTATTAGTTAAATCTGTTTGAGAATCCTTTCGTTAGAAAAAAAAAATGTACAGATATATTTGGAATAATTGAAGATTGTGACAATATGGGTTTTGATTGGCAAATTGGTCAGTGGTCACCAATATTAGGCACCACTTCTGAGTTCTGTGAAGAACTGGTGTATATTTGTTCCATGAACATTCACAATTATACTTCCATCTACTATCACAGGTAATTTCGCCCTGTTGTTTAATTGAAATTGAATATTAGGTGTTCGATAAAATGTCTGAACCACTGTGAAACTGGTAACCCACAATGAAGATTATTGTGCTTCATAATTAATTATGCATCAGTTCCAAATTACTCGAGGTAGACGGAAGAAGTATTGGGGATAGGTAGGTAGACAGGACATGGCGCAATTGCGGTTTATAGAGGACATAACCTTAGAAGATAAGAAGGTGTGTATGACACAAATTAGGATATAGTTAGGAGTAGTGCATTGTGTTGGTGCCCTTGCTAGTAGTCTTAGTGTTATGCTTGTAGTTTCTTCTTCTTTGATTTTGTTGGTATATGTTGTTTCATGTGGTTCGTTTGTAGTATTATTTGGTTGTAGTATTGTTTATTGCCTCTTGTACTTCCATTACATATTTCTTTAGGTCTGTTTTTGTTTTGAGCCGAGGGTCTATCAGAAACAACCTCTCTATCTCTCCTCTGAGGTAGAGGTGATGTTTGCGTACACTCTACCGTCCCCAGGCGTCACTCTTGGGAATATGTTGGGTATGTAGTTGCTTGCTCTGTTCAAGTTCATATTGTGTGTCTAGGTGTACATGTTTGAATGAATTAATGATCATCATAATTAAACTATTCTGAACAATAAATGACTTTAAAAGAGAGACACTAATTTGCTTTGAATCAATCCTGTGCTACCTGTAACTATATACAGACTACAAATGTGCAGATATGAAGAAGCTTAAGAATCAAAACTTTTTGTGATATATGACTAATAAAGGTGAAGAAGAGGATGGTGTAGGAGGAAAAGAATTGGGGGATGATGACATATGACAAGTGCATTTTGGATCATGCATTGCTTCTTTTCTCTGAAAATCAAGTTTACTACAGAAGACACAATAACGCCCAAGAGATGTTTCTTTTCCCCCCTCATCGTCATCTTCGGTGTCATCTGGGGTCTCATCTTCATAGTGTTCCACAGCCACAACCTTCCCGGGATCAAATCTGGTGTAACTGAACCCGTATCTTGGAAACATCAGTTTAAGCATTCTCTCCAAATGTTTGTCAAAGTATTTGCTCCCTTGCTTGTAAAACAACAGAGGTGCAATGGAGATTGCTGCCCCTACTCCATATCCCACACCCGTAAATATGAACTGCCAATCATAAGAGTCATCTTGAAAACTTGGTGCTGGTTTCAACTCTGGAGTATTGCTTTTGCAAGTGACGTTAAGAGGGAGCCCGCACAGGCCTCTGCTTCCTTCATAGGAATCTGCTGAGAATGTTTGAAATTGATTACTTTGCGGGATTTTGCCAAACAAATTGTTGAACGATAAGTTCAAAGCTGCTAAGAATGTGAGATTTGAAAGCTCTGAGGGGATCTCCCCGGACAGATGGTTTCTTGACAGGTCTAGTGATTCAAGCATTTGTAGCTTCCCAATTGATTTTGGAATTGGTCCCTCGAGGGCATTGTTTGACAGGTTCAAAACATAAAGTGAGCTAAGATCCCCAACCGTATTTGGTATCACTCCTTGAAATCTATTTGAAGAGAAATCAATAGATGTGAAGACCCTGAGAATCTTCACAAGCTCCAACTCCATCCCTTTGATGGTTATTGTCACTGTGTCCTGATAGTATAAGTTACTTAGTTGGAGGAACTTGTACTGTATATGATTGCGTCCTGTCTCCACATAATCATCTGCAACCATCATTCCTCTCCAATTTGAAAAGCATTCTGCATTCAACTTACCAGTAAAATTGTTGGAAGCTATATCTATGATCTGGAGATTCTTCCAGCTATTTCTGGTTATATTACACGTAAGATGTCCATTGAATTTATTGGAGCGCAAGACTAGGACCTTCAGGCTGGTTGTGTTCCTCAACATGCATGGGAAACGATCAACAAGATTGTTAATTCCAACATTCAGGACCTCCAACAACGTGCAGTTGACAAGCGATTTTGGTAGCTTCCCTTCAAAGGTATTCCTACTGAGGTCTAAAGTTTTTAGAGCACAAAAAATTGGAAATGAATCTGGTACAACACCATGGAGTCTATTGTTCCCTAGATTCAGCACTCCAAGAGTTGTACTATTATTCAGTAGACATGGTGGTATTGTTCCACTCAAGGCATTGTTAGAAAAATCTAGAACCTGAAGGTAGCTGACATTGCATATAGATTCAGGAATTATTCCAGTGATGCTATTGTTTGCTACCGAGAAAAAGGAGGCAAGAGCAAGAGAACTTCCAATATCTAGTGGGATGGAATTGTTTAAATTATTGCTCGAGTAGTCCACATAGATGGCAGAGGAAGGTGGAATGGGTAAGTCACCTTTTAAACGGTTGGAATGCAAGTCAAGGACTACAAGACTGCTGAAAGCATTGTAAGGCTGTTCCATGTACTCCAGCTGGTTAAAGGAAAGATTCAGATGAGCCGGAGCTCCACTACCAATTCCCCAAATCCAATTTGGTATTGCTCCCCATATTTGGTTGTCTGAAAGGTCTAAGTGGATCATCCTTGACTGATTCTTGAGATCAGGAAACTTTTGCAGCCGACAAGAAGCGAGTTTCAATATACTCAACTGGGGAAATGTGAAAGAGGTTGAATTGCTTCTACTTGCATCAACAGTCATGTTATTGTAAGAAAGCTCCAGTCTTGAAAGGTTGCTCAGCCTCCCAATGAGATCAAGGGTCACTGTCCCACTAAAGAAGTTGGAAGAAAGTGAGAGGACCTTCAGCCTCCCAACTTCAAACATGGACTTGGGAATTGAACCATTCAGGTGGTTGTTGCTCAAATCGATTGTATCCAACAGAGAGGAGGATGCATTGCGGAATTCGTCGACTTGGCCAACAAATTGATTGTTGTTAAGAAAAAGCTGCTGCAAGGAGGGGAGCTCAAATATATATGCAGGAAGGTTCCCGTTGAGTAAATTGTTCCCTAAATTTATGTTAACAATCTTTGAGAGTCCTTCAAAATGAGCTCTAGACAAGGGACCAGTTAGACCATTACGTGAAAGGTCTAAGTAGGTGAGTTTCTTGGACTGTTGGAAATATGGGATAGAACCAGTGAAATTGTTGAAGGAGAAATCTAAATAAACAAGATTGGTAAGGTTTGCCATTGTGGAAGGTATTGATCCATTGAAATTGCAATTGGAAAGCTCTAACTTGGACAGGTTTTGAAGGTTCGAAATGGACTCTGGTAATGAACTAGAAAAGTTGGTGTAGCTTAGTGATAATCTCCTCAAAGATCCATTTCGAAGAAAAATCGGAATACTACCACGAAGCAACTCGTTAGTTGACAAGTCCAAACTCTCTAAAACTGATACCTGAAATATTCTTGCAGGAAATGTTCCTTGCAAATTACAAGAGGCGAGGTTCAAGGTAGTCATGCTCGAGAAATTGGCAAAATATTCAGAAACTGTGGTAGAGAGATTGTTCTGGTCAAGACGGATGAAAGAGAGAAAGTGAAGCTTAGAAAGTGATTCGTGAATAGGGCCTGAAATTCGACAATCACGCAAGCTCAAGACGGTCAAGTTAGGCAAATATGAAGATAAAGATTGACACCACTCAGTCCTCTGAGATGAAAGATCAACCCCATCAAGGTAAAGCTCTCTAAGCTCTGTTGAGTTCTCAATGAAATGACTCAAATTAGGATTCTCAAGTTTTAGTGGCTGGTCAAAGTCAGGGAAAAGAGTTGAGAGATCAAGAGTAACTAGCCTTGTTAATCTTGATAACATCATAGGAATTTGGCCAACAAAACCGGCATTCGATAAATTCAGGTACTTCAAGTTGGTGAGGTTGCCTATACCAACTGGTATGCTAACATTGAACTTGTTGTAAGCCAAATTTAGCCTCTCAAGATACTGAAGACTGAATAGAGCACTTGCATTCTCAATTCCACTAGAAATTTTCTCATCATCCAGTTCCAAGGCAATCACATGACCAGAGAGGTCACATGTAACCCCATTCCAATTGCAACATTCAGTTGTGTTCTGGTTCCATCTTGCCAATTTATTTGACAAAGTAGAATCATATTGGAAGCTGCCCTTCAACTGCAGCAACAATGACTTTTGATCATCAAGACATTGAGAGGAAACCAAGAAAATCTCATTACCTAATAAAATATGCAAAAAGGGTATCAAGAAGATCCATAGAAAGTGTAAAAATCTCATTGCTTAAGTCTTGGAGGAATTATAATCCATCAAACTTGTTGTTTTTTCCACTTTGTGATTGAAGTGAAGGGAGAAGGTAGAAAAGAAGATGAAAATGAGGGGAAGAAATGGTCAAAAAGAAAAATAGGACAAGTGCTTGGTTGTTTAACTATGTATTTGAAGATTGTATTGCTTCTTTCTACGCGTTTTTATGTCGGGCCTATTTGTTTATTGGTTGGGTGACTTTGAATATACTTTAGTATATACAGAAAATACTAATCAAAGCCTTGACCTTTTTTGCATTTGTTTGCATTATATTTATGATTTAGGAGTTTCTATTCTAAGAGTGGGGTTGGCTATTTACCATTGGATTCTCTCACATGCAAGTTTTTTGACCACTATTATTTTATTTCACTTTACTTGAGTTGAAGATTTATTGAAAACAATCACTCTACTTTACAAAGATAAGGGTAAAGTCTGCATACATTACATCCTCCCAAGATTTTCAATGGCGAAGTTAATTTTTTTATTGAGAAGTGTCAAAATATTACAAAGAAAGAGACATGTTAAATTTTTTTAGGGTAGTCAATATATAGTGTTTATACATAAAAGTAAAATTTTAATCTAGCAAAGCAATGTAATTTTTCGACGATGATTGACATCTCTAGAAAAGATGGATCTGTCAATATCAGACTTTACTTGTGGAATTACATTGAGTATGTTATTATTGTTGTTGATGTTGTAGGATTTCTCTTTTTATTTTATTATCGTGTTAGTCAATAGGTGAAATTTTCATGTCTAATTTTTTTCTATGATGTTGTGTTTGAGGCAATTTGCATGTATTTTCTTCTTTTGGACTTTTAACCGTAAAGATATCGAATAATTTTTCACATCAAAATATAAACAAAATGAAAAAAAAATTACTCTTTTTATTTCGATTGAGATTTGAATCTTAAAATTTTATGATTTTTATCCATTTCATTTACCATTAGAACTACGTAGTCCATGTCTAAATCTGTTGATCTACGCAGCTCCTTTTTTTTTTCAATATAAAAAATATCATTTAGTCCTCTTAGTCTATTTCACTTGTAATCATATAAACCACCCAATTGGGAATAAAATAGGATAGACTAATAAATATGTCTAATAACATTAATGAACTTCCATTTTTTCCTTTTTTTAAAACTAAAGAAAAAAGAAAAGGGAGGGGGGTGGGGGAGGGGGGGGGGGGTTAAGAGTGTGTTTTGCATTGATGCTAAAAATTATTTATTTTTAGAAGTATTTCTTAAAATAGCTTTTAGAAAAATGCTTTTGAAAAAAAAACAATTTGTGTTTGGCTAGTTCATTTGATAAGCATATTATGTTTGACTACTCTATTTTTTTAAAACCGCTTTTGAGAGTCAAATTACGAAAAAAGATAAGTATGAATGCACTTTTAATATTAAAATTATTTTAAAAGAGAAACTATTGTAAATATCTATATAAAATTAATTTTTTTATTAAATAAAAATGTACATATTCAAATTTTTAATCAATATTATGTATAGATAAATAAAAAAATATTAATATAATATTAATATGATGATTATATAATTTAAAATATCAAAAAATAATAATTAAAAATCATTCCATAAATTAAATCACTACATACGAAAAAGAAAATCACAAAAATAAATAAATTAAAAGATATATTGGCAAATGTATATATATGATAGAGATATTTTGGTCTTGAAAATAATAACTTTCTGTTTCTACTTTTTTTTAAAAAGCAAAAACTGTTAGCTTTTTTCGCAACAATAAAAATGTTATTTCTACTTCCATTTAAAATCAATTTTTCTGATTAGCCAACAATAAAAAATAATTCAAAATAAGTATTTTTAACACCCCCAACAATAATACCAAATAGACTCGAAGTAACAAAAACAAGAATTGTGTTGAATTTTCATACTATGAACAGATGTGACTTGTGTGTTTTTTTTTTTTTTTTTGTATAACATTAGTAGCAGTTGTAATCATTCACCATATTTATTTATTTTTGTCTTTTTTTTTCCTATTTTGATTAATAAATTAATATTTAATATTAAAAATGTACCTATTGTAATAGTAAGCATATGTAAATTAATAATAAATTAAAGAAGAGGTATGGACAGGAGTGATTTGAAGTCATAGAAATAATTTATTAGAAAGTATTATATATATATATATATATTAAAAATAGAAACTTGACGATAAAAAGTCAATAGCAGGTCCATTTTCAAAAATAGGGAAATTACATGTGCAAATCCATTTCTCTAGAGGAAGCAATTTGCCAGACAGCCAACCATCTTCCTTAGAAAATTGTGGCCAACCCTACCGACTAAAAATTGGTACGTTGACACTAAATTTAAGAAAGATAAAAAAAATTAAAAATTAAATATAAAATACATCATAATATTAGTTACATAGTTGTTTGGTGTAAGATATAAGGTATAATAATCTCATAAATAAAATGTAGGACTATTTTATTCTTTGTTTGATTGAATGTATTAAACAATCCTGGATAATTTATCTCACTATTTATACCTTAGTGCTGGGATACGTTATTTCATATACAAGATAACTTATTCCAGGTCCGAAACTAATAATTTCAGGATAACTTGTTTCCAACCAAATGATAAAGTATCTATAAGGATGAAATAAGAAATTTTAAAGATAAATTGCTTTAATAATAAAAATGTATCCTCTTTTTAAAATGAATTTACATATAAAGAGTATAACATAAATAATTTACGAAATAATTTCGGAGAAGGAAAAAGAAGAAAATTCTAGAGAAAAATAATATGCCAATTAGTTGTTTTGCTATTCAGAATGGAAAAATGTTAATTAATTTGTAGCTGTGATTAAATTAAATAAGTAAACTTATTATAAAAATAAATAATAAGTTTGATTGGATTGTAACGAACTTGAATAATTTAATTAAATAAATATTTTATAATGATTATAGATTAATTGTGTTCTACCAAACATGTTTCTATTATGCTTTAGCCGATAAAATTGAATTTAATAGGTGAGATAGAGAGTTGGTTGTTATGATTTTAAGTAATATTTTTAATTTAGTATTTCTACATCATTTTAATTAGTTTAAACCATTAATGTACTTGTAGATTTTTAAAGTGAAAAAAAAAAAATTATTACCAAATTAACAGAAGATTAGAACAAAATTCATTAAATCGAAGATAACATTACATAATTTGAATGATTTCCTATTTATAATAGAATTATCTCATATAATTAATTGGCGTAAACAAACTAAAAATGTAAAACAAAATAATAACAATAAAAAGTACTCCAGCTGATTCAAAATACGTGTCGCTTTTGTGAATAAATTTTTTTTTGAAGTGGGTGTGTGATAAGAGATTTCAAATATTTTTCATTTATTTAAAATTAATGAAGTTGAAAATATAGTTATGTTTGAATTTTATTTTATTTTTACTAAGGAGAAAAAGTAGCACTTTATTTAGAATTTATGACGACAGAGTTGGAAAACAAGCCCATTTTCAAATTTAGAATCCAATTTTAAGTTGGATTAAAAAAAATTATAATCAAACACTAATTTTGAAGTAAAATGAAAAATTATTCGAGAAAAAGTGAATAATTTTCTTGATCGAACTAAAAGTCTTGGCTTATTAGGAAATCAAGAAGCAACCATATAATATTATTTTTTCCAGATATACACTTGGTCCAATAAAAAATCCAAAAAATATAAGAAGATGTAAAGAATAATTGAAGTGATATAAAAAGTAAATTAGTAAAACAATTTTTATAGTTAATGATATAAAAATATTTGTCTTAGTAAACTTATTTTGGATTGAAAAAATTATTATTTACCGGCAATGAATCACTTTGAAAGGTATTAGGTTTAGGTTTTTGACTTGATTTCAATATTTTTTTCTAAAGATTTTAAACTTTTAATTTGAATGGTAAATACTTCTCACTTTCATCTTTAAGATTGTGAGTTCGAATCACTAAGAAAAAAAAAGTTCCTACTATAATTTTTCTTTTAAAAAAAGTTGGCAAATTCTACTCATTTATGTTAAACTAGTGATGGTCAATATGATTTGAATAATATGTGGTAGTTGATGGTGTGTTGGTGATAGTTAGCGACAATTGTAACACCCCGGTCCTACAAAGATCTAAATTTAGAAAGAACAAGAGTAGAGATAGCCAATTTGAGATTTATGCAAGTTATTTACAAGTGGTGAGTTTTGGGTCAACTTCAAACGACCATAACTTTCAGTACAAGATGAGTTAGGTGGCCTATAAGATATCAAATGAAATATCTTCGAGTCCTCTTTCCAATGCCACCGAGTTTGCTAAATTTCGAGTTTGGATGAGGGAGATATGCCCGTTTGAATTCAGCCTGTCCAGTTAAGAAAATTCATCCGAATTATGAAGGGGTATTTTGGTCTTTTCCTTACCCTACTAGTTCCACACGTTTTTCCATCCAAATTAGGGGTCAAAGCTGATTAAAATCAGTTTACGCTAAAGTCTAAAAGCGTTTGGAAAGTTAGGGCAAAGTTCAGGAGGAGAAAAGTTTCAAGCGTTCGTTAAAGATTTTCTTGCGATCGTCGAGGGATTTCGCCAAGTATTTGATCCTAACGAGGTATGTAAGCTTTCATAGTGATGAGTTCGTTCACCCTTACGCCAATCATGAGTTTCTTGAGTTAATTTCGTTCATGAAAATCCATGTATTGAGATTCTTGATGAGTTTCTTGAAATTTCGTTCTTAAATCTTTAATATTGGGATTTGATGAGTTCTTGAGGTGATTGTTATGAGTTTGAGGGTTGTTTTTTAGTAGATTTCGTTACTAATATTGGGTATATGAATCTAAGGGAGTTTGGAAGAAATCAGTCGATTATAGGTGAATTTAGGGCAAAAAATCGAAGAGGAAAATTCGTCGGGTTTTCTGGGCGGGGCATGGGGCGCCGCGCCAACAGTGCGCCAGAAATGGTTCTCTGAAGTTTAGGGGCTAACGCCCCGCGCCGCTCAGTAAGTTCTGTTTAAATGGTTCTGCCCCTCCCCTTTTTCGTCGTTTGTTCCATTTAAGTTCTTATAAAATGTATCCTTACTCTTTTCCAGATTATGACTATCCAAACTACATCTAATCATTGAGAAATTTGGTATATCCAAATCATAATTCTTGAATTCATATTTCAAATTCAAGATAGAGTTAAGAGTAAAGTTTGAGGGAGTTCTTCGAGTCATTTTGAGAAGTCTTTTGCAAACTTTTAAAAATTGTTTTAAGACTTGAGTACTTGAGTATAAGGTTGGGGAGAGTTGAGTTTCCTTCTTCAAAATGAATATATGGGAACTAAGTAATCTCAAGAGTAAATGTTTTTACATTTAAAATGAGAGGAAACTTTGATTTACAAATGAGTTTATGAGGAGTTTTGAGCACTATCTCTTTTAAGAGAATCTTTTGAGTAATAATCTCAAAGTTTGAGGATGAGGAAATATTTTTTTAAGCATATGAGCATGAGTTGTATTAGTGGGAGTAGTATTGAGCACCGATATAGGGACGAGTTCAAACAACTCAAAGTCCTTATAAACCACGTATGCCAACATGGGTAAAAAGGGTCATACTTTTTAGATGATTCCTTATTGCTTTTAAGCATAACTTAGTGAATCCACTTAGTTGAGGATGTCTTATACTCTGGCAAGGTATATGACAATTCTGGCAGCGTGGGCGAGACGACGTATCATCACATATCTCATAGTGATGGTTGTCGGTTAGAGAATCTCCCAAATAAGAGTAAAAGAGTTATTATTATATTTTTAAATACATTGAATTATTATCTACGGTTTTAAAAACTTTCTTTATAATGCATCTTTATTGTTGCTTTAATATTGAACTAAGTTGAGAATTTAAATAATAGGATCTGGATAAAAATGATATATATACCTAAATAAAATTATAATATAATTGAAATATATCATGCGTACCTCTAAAAAATTATGAAATAAATATAATGCTTAATTGGATATTTTGCTACAATAGCACAGAATAAAAAATTGTGAAATATATATAATGGTTAATTGAATATTTTTCTACAATGGCAGAATAAAGGAGTGTAAACGTTATTAAGAAGAGTGAAAAGATGATAAACATTTAAGAATAATAACTGAGTTCCTAGTTTAGTGGTAACCGTACGGACTTTCCTAATATCCCGAATACGTAATAAAATCTGCTATATTTGAAAAATATTAAAAGTGATGTGTAATGACCCATAAAGTCATTTTTAGAAATTTATACAAAATTACCATTTTACCCCTCTCGATAGTTGTCTCGAGTTATTTTTGACTTGTTCGTGAAGTTGGTTTGAGAATTTTATACTATTCAGTAATTTCGATTATTTAGTTGGTGGTATTTATTAAATAATTAAATTTTATTAGTGGGTGATTAATGGGCAGAGTCCATAATATAAGTAATATCCTATACCACTTAGCCCATGTAAAAATTAAATAAATCAGAGTTAAAGGTAGTTAATATTATATTTTTAGTCGAGCACGAAAGGGCAAAAATCAGTTGCGGCTAAAATCTGTAACCGAAGGAGACGAAGAGAACATTAAGCGACCTTCTGTTCAGGTAATGTAACCATCATCATTGTCTGATTTTTTGTATTTGTATATATGGGTAAGAACATATCATTGTTATTGTGAATTAAAGTGGGGTCGTAAGTATAATTGAATTGTAAGTGGGAATGGATATACCTATTCTAATGTATTTTATTTTACTTGGAGAAACAATTACCTTCATGCCATATGGATGTAATTATCAGATAATGATTGGATGATCCTATACTTACTAATGATTTAATAATTACATGTATTTTGACATTGAATTCATAATCTGCAAATTGAGTTTCTTAGACTTAAGTTACTGATATAGTAACTTGACGTTGGGTTCTATTTTAATTATTTATTTATCATTATTATATTAAATATTGAGTGTATTATATTAT
>JAJOOO010011748.1:0-31438 GCA_029582685.1 Solanum piurae | reverse complement strand
TTCTTGTTAATCTCATCTTATCAATTAAAATAGAATAACTTCATGAACCCTTTCGACAGATAATATATGTCATATATATAAGAACATAGTATATCCATTATTAATTTATATTTATACAACGATAAAATATAATTATAATAAAATAAGAAATATTTTCATTTTTAATTTTTTCTTGAATTGAAGTAAGATAAACATTTGCTAATTTAAAAATTATTATTAGAATGTTGAAAAGAAAATAAATAATATATTTATTTGAAAAAATGAACATTTTTTACCCAAAATAACAATAAGGGCATTTTTGGATCAAAGTATTGACGGAAAGGGCATTTTTGGACCAAACTACAAACGAAGGGCATTTTTGTTCCTTTAGCATAGTTTAAGGACATTTTTGACCCTTTTCCCTAACAAATATTAACACGTGTCAGCATTATATAATTTGACATTTCAACTTCTGATTTTAAAAACTTAAATAAATTTATTAAAGGAAGTGTTTAATATGCACGTGTCAAATCTGGATCAATTAATCACTAATTTAACATTTAAAATAAAAATTAATTAAACTATATTAACACGTGTCAACATTTGCTTGATATAATTTAACGTGTCATTATTTGAATTTACAAAAATCTGAAATAAAATTATTGAAGGAAATTTAAATATACACGTGTCATATTCTCAATTAAACACTAATTTAACATTTAAAATAAAAAGTAATTAAAATAAATATAAACACGTGTCATCATTAGCATGATATAATTTTGTCTGTCAACTTATCAATTTTAGCAATTAATTGTGAAAAAATATCAACACTATAGCGGTATTAATATTAAAATCTAATACAGTTTCATTGCATAATATAGAATGACGTGTTAGCTTATTCAGTTCCAAATAGCTTTGTAGCAATATCTGGCAGCATCTCACTCTAATTCTGTAATAAAATATTCAAAAGCAGTTTTAACTTTAGAGCAGTTTTAAATTAAGAGCAGTTCTGTAACTTCCCACTAACTTTTGGGGAAACCGTTTCTCAAATCACGTACTATGTACCTATATATAGATGTCATTTGTGTCAAACTAAACAAGTTTCTGTCAACTTTCAAATTATAATATATGGCTTTACAATATAACACAATATCTAAAATTACCAATAACTCAATGTGACTGAAATTGAAGATTCATCTTTTCATATGAATATTTTTAAGCTACGCACTTTTGAAGAAGTGGAAATTCAGCACAAGATCGACGAGAATCAATACTAATTGGTAAATAATAATATTATTATATAATTCTTTTCATTATATTGTAAATATTATAACTAAGAATTCCATAATTTTTAAGATGTTGCTGGACATGTTGTCTCATATGAACCAATTCAATTGTCAAAGCAAGGAGAACAATAGTTCTTCCATGAAATATTGTTGTAGAAGATGAACAATAAGTATTTATTAAACAATTTACATTTAATAGGGTATATACCATTAATTATTATTATTATATTATTATCTTATATAATAATAATAATTAAATTTATCATTTTCACAACATTATTTACGTTGAAGAAATAATAATTAAATTTATCATTTTCACAACATTATTTACGTAGGAGAAACAAGCTTCCTGTCATTTTATGGGGTAATCTTGCATTTCAAATGCAATCACATTTATCTGGATCGACAGATGAACCATTAATTGTTGTTCGTGAAGTATGGTGTATGGTGTTCGTCACAACGTAGCAACCCCTTATCATCCGCAGTCTAATGGGCAAGTTGAAGTGTCAAATAGAGAGATTAAGCAGATTATTGCAAAGACTGTGAATGCAAACAAAACTGACTGGTCAAGAAAGCTTGATGATGCTCTATGGGACTAACGCACCGCGTTCAAGACTCTAATAAGAATGTCCCCCTACCAACTTCCTTTTGGGAAGTCTGGTCATTTTCCTGTAGAGTTAAAGCACAAGGCACTCAAGAAGCTGAATTTGGATTGGGATGTCCCGTCAAGTCAAAGATTGAATGAGTTGAATGAGCTCGATGAGTTTCGCCTAAATGCATCTGAAAGTTTAGCCTTGTATAAGGAGAGGAAGAAGAGGTACCATGATCAAAAGATTGAAAAGCGTGAGTTTGTTCCCGGTGATTTAGTGCTCTTATTCAATTCAAGGTTGCGCTTGTTTCCTGGCAAGCTCAAATCCAAGTGGACTGGTCCATTCAAAGTGGTGCAAGTGTTTTCACATGGAGCGGTTGAACTAGAGAATAAGGAAGGAACGAAGTTCAAAGTGAATGGTCAAAGGATCAAAATCTACTTGGGCCAACCGGAAGAGGTCAAGAAGTGATTGAAGAATAAGACCTTGATGAAGTCTGAGTAATCAAAGGGGTATGCATTGTGCCGTGACATTAAGCCAAGCGCTACTTGGGATGCAACCCAATATAGATGTTAAATCTAGCCAATGTTGGGAATTTTTCTATTTTAGTAAGTTTTAGGATATGTAAAGAGTTTTTTTAGTGATTTCTATGTTTTGTTGAGTCTTAGTTTTGGCAAGATTAGGGTAGTATAGGGTTTGTGTCAAAAAAGAGTAAAGAAAAATGTAAAAAGAAATTCCTAATGGTTGCTACGTTTGCAGGAAAGCAAAGGAGAATCTCCAGAGAAAGTGTTGGTGCAAGGGTCTACGATTCTCATAGACGGTCAATCGTTCAATCGACGGACCGTAGATGGCATCCCTAGATCCTATGTATGTTAAAATTCACCAAGTATAGAAGGGAACCACAACACCCATCCATGAACCGTTGTTTGACCAATGGGCCATTGTTGGGGTTCTGTTGGTCCAAGTCAGTGAATCAGTCGACTCAACCCATGATAAAATTAACTTTAAAAAACCATCATTTTCAAACATCCCCTATTTCCCTCGTCTTCACCAACCATTACAACCCTTCACATAACTGCTTATACAAATTCCTAACCTTCCAATTCCCCCGAATCACATATATATATTTCATCGATTCCCTTCTCCCCCATATTCTCTCCCTATTTCTCTCATTTCTCTTCTTTCCCAATTCTTCATTCTACTAAATCAAAGTATTGTGGGTTTGGTGTCAAATTTGTTAGGCGTCAAAAAGGGCTAATTAGGAACACAATCACACAACTTTGCACTACTTGTAAGGTAATGATTTCAAACTTTCACTATTCAATTCGTAGTTGAAATCACAAAGTTGTTACTTGACCTCGGGTATGAATTGCTTGTTGAAATTGAGTTGAATAGTTATAATGTACCCTTGGAACGATGGTTAGTGAGTGTTGTTGATTACTTTGACGAAAGCATGTGATTATTATGTTCTAGTTGAGTTCTTGACTTAGGGTTTTGAGTTGATTTTGTTTGTATGTATGAATTGCATGTTTGAAACCCTAAGGACGATATAATACTATGAAAATATGTTGAAATGCATGTTCTAGACGTAGTTTGTTAGTTTGAATAATAATACTGTGATGTCTGTTCAAAGTGAAACTTTAATCTGCAACCAGTACTGGTCGACGACCATGAACTACAACCCATGGGGAAACCTACAGACCATATGTCTGATTTCGTTGGTCAGATGCACAATTTAGTAGCCTAAGCTATGAACCACAGTTTGTCTTATAGTCCGTCGTTTCATCAATAGATCATTCTAGTGGACCATCATTCCAACTTTAGAGGCCACTTTTGAGACTTCCTAACCTATGGTAGGCACCGACGGTCTGTCGTTCACTCGACGACCCTTAGGTACTGACCGTAGGTCCCAAAAACAGTCACTACCTGACATTTTTTTATAGTTTGAAATTTATTTTCTTGGTTTATTTTGAGTTGTTTGAATACTAACATGTCTTCCACGGGTACAATGACACTAAAAAGAGCTCAAACTTACCAACAGAAGTACAAGTATAAGTTGGTGGCACCCCGGCTCAACAACTTGTTGATGAGGAAGCAGAGTCTAGTGCTAGTAGGTCTAAATATTCCCCGGGTTTGGCTAGGACTTCACCTACAACACCTCTAACTACGAGGTGATGGTCGAGATAAATAGTTTGTGATGATGCCCCAGTCTGAAGAGGGGCCAACTTTCACATGCTGAGAACAAAGAGTCATAGTTCGACTTTAGATCTGCTTCAGTGGTAGCCTCGGCGTATGATGCCACAAGTTCAGGGTTGCCCCATGATCCTACTAGTACTCGATATGAGCCAATTCTCTTTTCCATAGTGCCGAATAGATATTGCATCCCTGGGATGTACAAAATATATGAGGATGGGTTGTTTCTCAATGAACATAATAAGTTTGCCCGGACCATTATCGAGGAGAGATGGCTACTGACTGGAGCCTTCACATGGTGCCAAAGATTTATGAGATATTCACCCAGAACAGATGCGATTGGATGGCGGCGAATACGGGAAAGTATAACTCAGAGAAGGTTAGGGAGCTCTATGCTTCATATGCAGCAATAATGGAGAATACCATGCCACCACGAGCTAAGTAATTGACTCATCCTCATCTGCAGACTACATTGGTGCGGGGTATCCCTGTTGACCAATCGAAGACTACTATCCGTCATTTTATTTATCGCTTGAAACATACTCAGTCAATTAATACAGTTGAGTACGACTACCGAATGGGTATTGTGCAGATCAGGGCCTTTATGAAGGACTTCGAGCAGTGAGAGGCCTTACTTCGATGGATGGATCGCCACATTACTGAGGATATAGAGAGCACCGATTGAGTGCGTTATATGTTATTGCTTATTCGAAAGGAAGCCTTGAGCCTTGCAACCATGTTTTTCTGATCCATCATACATGCTAGATTGTCTCTTACACAGGTGGACAATGTTGTGACTTAGGACCGAGTAGTTATGCTTACGTCTCTAATGGGAAGACTAGATATTGATTTCTCTTGAATTATCATCGCAGAGATACATGAGAGGGCATTCTGGAGGACGACCACCATGCCCTTTCACTACCTCATTTTTCACCTTTTTAGAGAGGCTACAGTACCGGTGTGGCATTGTGACAGGCTAATGGAGGCGATCAAGATGGTCGAGTAGGCCTAATAAAAGATGATGCAAACCCTACAGCTCCCGAAAGAGGCATACAAGTTGATTTGATGCCTTTGGGTGGTGATATTGAGATTGAGGTTGAAGAGGTTGCTGATGAGTCTTTTGAAACCACTACTCCAGAGCCCGATGTGAATGCTCCTCCATCTACTTAATCTGGCCAGGCTGCAAGCACACCTCGAGCTCCTGCCTCTTCTGGGATTTGCCATGTTACCCCTTGCTCGAGTCAAGAAGTTGGAGACTCATATGGCTACTAATTTATAGCATATTTTGCCCTGGATGAGAAGCCTGTTGAGGAGTTAGAGGCTCAGATGGAGGCAAAAATTGATACGAAGATCCAGGCAGTGCATCAGATGATTAATGTATTTGAGCTTAGGGTGATGCAGAGGCCTCAACCTAGTGCCATAGTTGACATGACTTTTATTTAGTCGAAATTGGCTAAACTCTGAGCTGATATTGATGTTTTGGCTGCTCTAGAGGTGGTTGTCCCAACACTTGCACCAGAGAAGAATGCTGGTGATACGGTGCTAAGTGTTTTATTTGGCGAGAACTCGCCTTCTCTTGACCTCCCTCATGCGTCTGGAAAGCGCAAACATACTTATGAGCCCACTGTTGATCCAGAAGAGACGAGACATGCCAGAAAGAGGAAGAGACAACATTTTGATGCAGCCCAACGCCATTCTTTATGTGGAGTTACGACAGTAAAGAGCAAGGGAGATGGTTGTAGGTGCATCTGCATCGAGAAGCACTAGTGATGGTTTTCCTACTACTGTTCAAGGTGTTATTGAGGGTGTCACTCATGATGATCCTGCGGGTTTCAAACAACCGGACCCACCCGCTTCTTGATGGGTCTTCAGCGCTTATGCGCCATAGGTTTGTCTCACCCTATGTATTGCATTTATTTTTCTATTAAGGGCAATAAGACCATATTTTTGTAGGGGTGGGGTGAATGGATTGTGAGTGTTAGGGTAAAGTCTGAGTAACCAAACTCATAATCCTTCCTTGGGGTATTTTTTCCTGTGTTCTTTTTTCCCCAAGGAACTGTTTTAATTTTTGTTGAACCGGCATGTTTAGGATAGTATAAATATAGAAGTAGACCAAATGAAAGCATGATGGCAAAAGAGAATGAAAAATTCATACCCCTCATAATGTTTGTGTGCTATATCTATGGGCTTGATGAGTTGAATATGTTGTATCTTTTTATATCAATATGAATTAAGTTATAACTTGTTCCAGATGCATTAGTGATTTGATAATGAAACAATGTGCCATGTGTGTGTGAGGCTATTTGTATATTCATATAGTGCGTGCAAATCTAGAACTTGCCTCGTTATTCTTGCTAAAATGATTTAGACTAAGAATTGGGAAATGATCATAGGTCGTTATTGATAATGAATCCACTTAAGCCTAAAAAACAACCAACCAAAAGAAATAAATGGCCCCTTTGATCCAAATGTTTGAGCCTAATGAATACCACTTCTTTCAATATACCCAACTCACCTTCTCTGAAAATCTGCTCTTTGGACACTATGCACCTCATCTCAGGCCAAAATCCTAAGTGAGGGTGGCTACGCCAGATGTTTGCGTTGATTTTGGCCCTGGTCCTCCCTAGGATATTATGAACCTCAACTTATGCAAAATACATAAGTTGAGGGTGACTATTGTGAAGATAAACAACAAAAGATGAGAAAAAAATATAGAGAAGAACGGTGTAATGAAACAAAAGAATGATAATGCTTGAATGAAAAGATAAAGAAAAAATAAAACAAGCAAGAATACCAAGTCACAAAAATCAAATTCGTGCTTAAATAAATCACATGGAGAAGGGCAGAAAACAAGACAATGTTAGAATTTGTTGTAAAGGAGGTAAAATAGCCAATGTAATGTCAAGGAGGACATAAAAGTCATTTAATATCCAAATATACTACACCTGACCCTGACCCTCTATTAAAAGATAAGAAAGTCCTAGTGATCCTAAGTGAAAAATCTGAACAATTAAAGTGTAGAAAATAAGGGCAAGCCTATGGCATTGTGGACAAACTGTAGTTGAATTCGCTTTTGAGTGTTAGTGTTTATCGAGTCCCTAACTAAAACATCAAATTTTGTGTAAAAAAAGGATTTCTTTGCGATAAGGGCACAAGCTTCATTGTTAGAAAGTTAGTATCTTGGTGATTGTTGTTTGTGTATGTGAATGTGTCTATTGGTATGTCTATGTCATAAATTGATCCATATAATTTAGCTTGATAACTCTAAATAAAAAGGTTTTCACTATTTTGAAAATAGTTAAAGAGGGTGATTGTTAGAAAACATCATGTGATAGCTTGAGTTTGTGTGCATAAGTGTCGTCTAGATGTTTGTTGTGTCGCTTGAAAACAAGCAACAATTTTAAGTTGAGGGTGTTGATGTACCTTGAGTTTACGGTATTTTTTGATGCATTAAACTTGGAGTTTTTCATGAGTCTTAGCCATTTTGTTATTAGATGTGATGGTATTTGGAGCTAATTTTGTAGGAGATAGGTTTGGAGCAGTTGGTATATCTGAAGCAGCAAGAAATTGGCAACAAACGAGCCCACCTATGAGCCGTTGTTCAATTAACGAGTCGAAGATGGCGGCATGGATTGAAAGTTTAAGGAGGTATGACTAAGGGTGGAACCACGAAAGCTACTGACGAGCCGTGAGTCTAGTGACAGACCGTTTTTGATGGATCGTCGATGACTTCAGAGAAGATGAGTTCCAATATTTGAACAACGAGTGAACATGACAGACCGTGCTTAGACCTACAGGCCGTAGGTCGTAACCATCGTTAGCGTCCACAAGATTTTTGGCCAAGTGCTGAGCAACGATGGCACCTACAAGTCATTGTTCCATCGACGAACAGTGGGTGGCCAGCCTTCGACGACACTACCCAAACCAGAATTTCTTTAGGATTCCTATTCCTACTTGGTTTAGGATTTATTTCTATAAATATTAGTTGTATTTTTCGTTTTTGGGTTGTTAGACTTTTTGTGAAACTTTGATTTTGGCTTTGGAAATTATTTTGCAAACACTTTCAAACATTTAATTCTTAAAGATTGGTTTATGCAATTTGCGTTTATTCTTCAACTCAAGATTTATGATTTCATCTATTCTAATTGTAAGTTCATGATTTATATTTCAAATTAATATGAATTGTGAAAGTTTAAGCATGAATAACTAAATTCACAACTAGGGTTGTGGGAACCATGAGTAATTAACAACGTAAAACTAATAATTAATGTATTCTATACTAGTGTTTATGCATGTATTTCTAATCCCTTCGTTTTGAATTCTTTTAACGGTGCGCAACGTTAAAACTCGCCTCATTCCTACTTGTCCGACCAAGGAAGTAATGAATGAAAAAGGGATTGAACAACAGAGATTTAGCGTGATAATCTGCTATCTAATAGCCTGACCCACCTACCGCGAGGGATAATATGGGGTCAAGGGTAAGGGTTAGTAAAGAATACACCTGTAGACCGACCAAGTTATGTGGTGAAATTCCCTACTTGGACGATCAATCACTTAGGAGATACCTAACTTACCGGCTTTGCATATTGACACTAGGATAAAGTTACTATTATTAGGATTACTACGTTAAGAACTTGTGGAGAACACATATGCCCTAGTTTCATATCATATTAATATTACAACTGCAAATTATGCTTACTTGTTACTACAAATCAATCAACAATTATTTTGTTTACAAATCCTTCCCCCCTTTTACAGAAGTAAACTGACTAAAAGTATAAATAACTATAAATTAGTCTAACTCTAGACCATATTCCTTGTGGGATCGATCCTAACCTCAAGTTAGGTTCTTTATTTGGCAACGACTGTTTATACTTCTTTAGGGAGGTGTAATTTAGGCGTTTCATTATCTCTCATGAATTGAATAATATTAATCAATATCATAACAAAAAATATCTTTCAAATTGAATGAAACTTATTTGTACACTAGCGTCTACGTCATTTTTTCTGGATAAAACTTCGAGGTTGATTAAAGAATGGACATATCAGTTCATTGAAAGTGAAGTCACTACCAATATGTGAGTCATGTTTAGAAGGAAAAGGGACTCTAAGACCTTTCCTCTTAAAAAGAAAATACGGGTAGTGATAAGTTAGAATTAATCTATTCTGATTTGTGCGATAAATAATTATTTAGGCAAGAGGTGAATTTGAGTATTATGAGATTCTTAGAAGATTATGCATGATATGAATATGTATTTTTTTGATGTTTTGTAGGTTTGAATATCTTGATAAACTCAATATATTTAAGATAGAAATCAAAATAGCATCATGAAAAAAATATAAAGTTATTGCAATCTGATTGAAGTGATGTATACCTCTCTACAGAGCTGATGAGTCACTTATCTGATATAATAATTGGATTTCAATTGTCTACACCAGACATGGTTTAAAAGAGAAAAGAAACTCTTACGAAGGTGATAAGATTAATGATAGACTTATTCGTAGTTGTTTTGTTTCTTTAGGGATATGTTCTAAGAATAATATATCACATTTTGAATTTAATTCCTTTCAAATCAGTACCTTCGGAAAAGTCTAGAACTAGTTAGATTTGACGTAAGTCTAATATGTGACATGTTGAGATATAGGATTGTCCAGCATATGTACTGAGAGGGAGGATAATCATATTGGAATTAAGAAAGGAAATATGTGTGTTAATTGGATATCCTAAAGAATGAAAACATGTCTATTTTACTGTCCTAAAGAAAATAAAATAATTGTTAACACAATTGTCGTATCTGTAGAAAAGGATCATTTAGTAAACCATGTTCCTAGAAGTAAACTAGTTTTACAGGAACTGAACAAAGAAATAACAAATGAGTTAGTTGTAAATTCAGACGCTCAAAAACATCTGATCGATATTTGGTGTTCCATTACATTTAAGTAATGGGAGAAACATTGCTAGATATAAGAAAACTACTACCTCAAGTAGTGAGAGTGATGATAAGAAAATTAAAGAACACTACATGAAGAAGTTGTTAATATTTCAATACCGAAAGGTTTTGAAGAAAATATTAAGACTCAAGAACATGAAAGTGTGATTATAGTTGTAGTACTTAGTCGTAGATGGAGAATCATAATGAAAATTGATTTGTTTTGTTTGCTTAAGATGATTTTCATGATAGAACTCCTAAAAAGAAGTACACTCTTGGAGGGTTTCATGATAGGGCCTCTGAAGATCCAGTACAAAATCGTTAAGTTACACCGAAGCACTACTAGACGAAGTTGCATAAGAAAATAACTTGATAAGATCCTTTTGATAAGAGATATAAAAGAAATATCAAAGTTGTAAATGCATAGTTAAAAGTCTAATGAGAGATTGTTAAGGTATATACTATTAGTCATGTGTTTAGACATAATATTCTAACAATTTTCAAGATTAAACATCTAAGTGGAAGATTGTTAGGGTATATACTATTAACCATGCATTTTGATAAAGCACATTATAACGATTGTGATGGTTAAAAGTGTAAGTGAGAGATTGTTGGGATATATACTATTAACCAAATGTTTAGATATAATATTTATTATAGATTAATTGTTTATTCATTTTTAATAAAAGTTTCAATGAATCATATATTCGTTTATTACGTCTGTTTACTTATATAGTAGATGGTTTAGTGTATAAAGTTTAACTTATACACTAAGAATTAAATCATCGGTTCTTATAAGTATAAAGTTTTTTGTTCACAATCTAAGAAGAAAATTGGGCATGCCATCGGTACGATTGTAGCACAAGATTATATATAATTTATCTTGATTAAGGGAATGATATAGTTCCAACTTCTTATGCTAGTGCATTTTGTATGTATTAAACGAGACCGAATAGAGATTATTTCTTTAGACTGACTGGAAAAAAACATATTCTCTAAGCTATTAATGAACTTATATTCTTAATCTTGATATAATTATTATGATTTGTATATGTTAATTATCGTTTTGATTTATTAAAAGGTGAGATTGTGAGATGGGTCTATATGCCTGGTAGATTGGATGCTACTAATATATATTGGTGAAATAATAAGTTAGTTAATGGAATCCATTTCTTGATATGGAGATTGATGATATGTCTTTTTGAGAAGCTTATAAGTTTTCATTGTGTCAAATCTTGCAAGTGTATTTATGAATCTGACACTTGAAATAAGTTAAACAATACTCTAAAAGAAATTAATCTTTGAATTAAATTCGTTAATAATTTAATTTATTGATTAGTATCTGTAATCTTAACATGGGTAATTACATAAGTGTTTAATGAGAAATTTCGAAATATAAATAGAGGAGCACAATTACAAATTTCTAGTGGAATGATTTGTAATTTATTATGGTAAGAATAATTCAAATTATTTATTTAGAATTATTTCCATGATAGAAGCTTCGGTAATTAATTATGTGGTCCCTACAATGCTTATATTTAACTAGAACTCAAAATTCTATTTCTAAGGAAAAATAAGGAAATAACGCGTGTGTTTCTTGTTCAAGAAAAGAGGCGTGGGTTTTTCTTCTCCTTTTTGGAGTGAGAAAAAGTGTCTATAACCTAGAAAAAAATAAGTTTTCTATACGATACTTGCCCACCCAAGTATTGAGAGAATTCAGATGTGAAATGAGATCACTGTAGAAGACTGCAAAGTTGTTGTCTATCTTGTGGATTCGTTTGAAGGTCTGTCTAATTACTTGTGGATTTGCTTAAAAGTATTTGCTCACGCTTCAAGAGGTAATTCTTGAATTAAATTTCAGCAAATTTATGTGTTCTAGCATATGATTATATGTGTTCCAGCATGAACGTTAAGCCATACAATTCTGGCATGCTTCCACTCTTCATATAATTTTCAAACATTAACTATATATACTTTTTCCAACAAACAAGGATATTAAAGAATTTGTTTATTCTTTTGGAGGTTTTTTTCAACAGAAAATAAAATTATGGAGTAAATTTTTGTTAAGAATATTATAAATTGTGTGAAATTCGTTAACTTTTTAATAAAATTTAACAAAAAAATGAAAATGGTTAAATTTTAAGTAGTTGCAAGATATTTGGATTAAGAAAATATAATATAAAGTGCGATATATTACTTTACTTTACTTTACTTTACTTACTATATTAGAAGTGGGGGTTTAGGAGAGGTATCAACAATTCAACATGTTAGTTTTTTGTCAATAAAATTAAGATTGAGGGCTGTTTTGTCATTTTGTTTATGAACTACATTATATTATGGTAGCTAAATGTAAGTCGCTTATATTTAAGAGTCACTGCATTGACTGTGGAAATGTGTTATTACTACTTATTTTTTTGGTTTCCCATCCGCTGTCCGAAACCCACATTGGAGCTCCGACTAAATTCGGATCGCGCCCTGCAGGGCTCATTCAAGGGTGGCTCTCCCAACATGATTTTCTCCATACCTAAGGCTCGAACCTGAGACCTCTGGTTAAGGGTGAAACACTCCCACCAGTGCACCACAATCCATGTTGGTGTGTTATGACTACTTTGCCACCACATGGCTGTTGAAATGAATTATTACTACTTTGTCACCTCATGACTTTGGGAAAATTCTTTACTTTGAATATTAATAATTAATATTTCCTCCTCCTTATTTTATTTTGTACTTTTTTCTTTTTAATTTGTTTTAAAAAATAATGTTATTTTACTATAATTATAAATAATTTAAATTTAATTTTTTTATTCTTAATGAAATAATTTTCAATCTCACAAATATCTAATAATATTATTTTAGCCCATAAATTTCATAAGTTTTTTTTGTGAAACATAATGACAAATCAAATGTCATGTAAAATGAGACGACATAAGTATTATATAGAAGTCGACATTTGTTTGTGATATGTCTGCTTCTAGCATAGGGTATTTTTAAATTTTTTGTATTCTCTTTGTTTTAATTTTGTCTTATTTTTCTTTTAATCTGTTATACCTTTAAAAATTGCGTAAAAAAGTACTATGAATCACAATGATTAATAATTTTAAATATCTAAAAAAATTATTAAAAAATTGATTGACTCTCCAAATTTTATGTGTGTCACTTAGATTGAAATAAAAAAATAAATAAATATTGAATCATACTAGCACGGGCTCCTGTATCTAGTTTAAGGATATTTTTTACCAAAAAAAACTCTCATAACTGTCAAAGTTGAATTTATTAAAGGGGCCAGATTATTGATGACCCCACAACATACCCGGTTGTGATTACAAGCGACTATACAATAGTTCTTCCTCCCCTCCTAGTAAAGAGAAAAACGATAGATGAAGACAATAGGGGCTTTGAATTAAAGGTGACATTAAGGTTTCAAAATAAAGGGGCAGTGACATAAGTCTTAATTATTGATTGTAGGTGACAATTTATGTGATTAATGATTAAGGATTGTGGAGTTGCCCTCAAGTTTATAAGTTGACAGTTTGGTCCATTGAATTAAATGAGGGGTAAAAGGGTAAATGACTAAAACCTAATTTAACCAATTTTGGTGGGAACCAAAATTGGAGGGAAGCCACCAGCTGTACCAAAAGGGGGGAAATAAAACATTTCCCCCCGCCTTCCCCCGTATTCCTCTTCTTATTTTTCTTCTGCTTTGTTCTTGCTCGCTTATTTCTTGCTTGGTCGCTTGCTTGCCTTTCTTTTCTTCTTCCCGCGGTCTCTTCATCATCTTCTTCTTCTTTTCGCACATTGTTGGTCTTGGCTGCTAGTCCTAGAGCTTTTTTCTTCTTCTTTTCATCTTCCTGAATCAGATTTTGCTAATCTAATCAGTGGACCAGATTTCATTCTGTATCAATTGAAATTACTTCATAAGTGATGGGTTGACACATCATTATTTTGGTAAGTAAAATTAACAGTTCTTTGAAATCATTCATCATCATCTAGGTAGCCCCAATTTTTTAAATAACTTGCATTCACGTTTCCAACAGATGACTATATATATTGCAACATATGACTTATACATTCTGTCACAACATGTGATTTATGTTTCGCAATAGAATAGTTATATGTAGCAACATATGACTTACATTTCGTAACGGATAGCCATATGTTGCTACATATAACTTACACATGTTGCCACTTGTGATTTATTTGTCACAACATATCAATTATATGTAGCAACATATGACTTACATGTCACCACATAATAGTCATATGTGCAACATATGACTTACACATTTCTTCATTAGTACTAATTATTTTTTTAATTAATTTCTTCAGGTACAATAAATGAAGGGATTATTTGTAGGGATTGATTCTCGTGGTGAATGGATCGAGAAGAAAAATCGATACATTTAGCGTTGGAAGGATGGTAAGAAATAGGGAGGGTCGGTAGGGATGACTGTCGAAAAAAATATTTTATATGATGATTTTGTGAATTTAGTCATGCAAAAATGTGGATACAATTGTCAACTGAAAGATCTTGTCATGAGTTACATTCCCCATTTTTTTCATAATGAGAAGGTCTTACCTTTTAAAATAACTGATCAACCTAGTTTGCTTGTTTATTTGGGAGGAGCAGAGAGACCGCCCATATTAAGAGTCTACGTATATGAAAATACTAACGAAGAGGATCATATTCTAGAAGAAGACCAACAAGATATGTTAAATGATGAATTTGATGTTGTGGACATGAATAATCACGATGCTGAAATTGCAAAAGATGAAGTGTCGGACTTTGAGAGCAACAATCCTCCTACACCTATTGTTGGCAGCAACATTCCATGTTCTTCTCAATCATCACGTGTGAATAATGTTCGAGATAATGAAACCGGTTTTTATAAGGGAATGACATTCAAGAACAAGAAAGAACTGGCAAATTCATTGAAAATTGCTTGCTTGAAAAAAGATTTTAGACTGAAAAAGGTGATCAATTCTCGTAATGTGTTGTCTTTTAAATGTTCATATACGGAGTGCAATTGGTGGCTGAGGGCTGTGAAATTTACAAGTAGCGATAGGTTTGTCATTAGAATCTATGAAAAGTACCATACATGTGGTTCAGAGCATCTTACAAGGCATAATCCCCATGCCACGGAAAAAGTTATAGGTAAGTACTTTGAAAATAAGTTTCCCAATGGTAAAGGCCCATTCACAAGAGACATGTCAAATTAACTCCGCACAAAATTGGGTTGTAAGGTAAGCTATTGAAAGATTTATAAGGGAATGGAGCATGCTAAGTATAATGTTAGGGGTAAAGTAATAGCCGTTGATAGGACATTCCTGAGGAGCAAGTATGAAGGAGTTTTGCTATCGGCGGTGGCACAAGATGCTGAGAATCATATATTTCCAGTGGCTTTCTGTGTTGTGGACAAGGAATGTGATGCCTCATATGAATATTTTTTTCAAAATATGAGAAGCTTTGTAGATGATACTGATGAGTTGTACATTATTTCTGATAGGCATCCAAGTATTCGAAAGATGGTTTTGACTATCTGCCCTGCATCTCATTATGGTTGTTGCATGAGACACATTGGGGAAAATATTCGAAATAACTTTCACAATTCAAAGGTAGTGACCCATTTTTATAAAACAGCAAAGGCGTACGATAGATGTGAGTTCAATTACCATTCCAATCAAATAAGATATTTGGTACCAAAGGCGGCTGAAACTCTTGAACGTATTGGATTTCACACATGGAGCAGGGCATTTTACCCGGGAAATAGGTACATTATTGTCTGTACCATCTCATTTGAGTTTATTGTAATTTTATGTGTTTTGATTGATTTTTATTTTTTGTTGTGTAGATATAACATTATGACGTCAAACATTGCTGAGTCGGTGAATTAATATGTTTGATGTTGAAAGAGAATTTTCCATTGTCACTCTATTTGATGAAATAAATAGGAGATTTGCACTTTTATTTCACCAGAGGCGTATGGAGATGGTGAACTCTGCAAATAGATTTGTTCCTTCAATTGAATAAGACATATCAAAGTATGTCAACGCGGGCAACAAGTTGTTGGCTCATCAAATCGCTAACTACAAGTTTAGTGTCACTGGTCATGGTGATGTTGCTAAGGTGGATCTACAAAGAAGAACTTGTACTTGTAGATTTTTTGACTTGGACAAAATACTTTGTCCACATGCCATGGCAGCACTTCGAGCCCAATATGGTGTCGATTTTGGAAATCATATTTATGAGTACTTCTCTCCATATTATTCAGTGGAAAAATACATAATGGCATATTGTGAGGAAATTTACCCGGTGCCACCTGAAGATGCTTGGATTGTCCCTTTGGATGTCATAGAGAGAGAAATACCTCCTCCATATATTGATCCAAGCAAATCTGGAAGAAGGAGATATAAGAGACGGTGTGGAGTTGGTCAATCATTTCCAACAAGAAAAAATAAGTGTTTCGTAGGTAGGTACTTTGGCCACAAGAGAACTACATGCCCAAATCGAAATGCTACATAAGTGTTGTTGAATTTTAATGAATGTTCTTTTTTATTTGAGGATGATGTTCCCTATCTTCTTATCTTAATTTGAATAAACTCATGTTATGTTAAAATGTGTGATTTATTTAATTATATGTTAGATTTTACAACAGAATAGTGCATATGTTCCAACATATGTCAATTATGTGTTAGATTTTACAACAGAATATTGCATATATTCCAACATATGTCAATTATGTGTTAGATCTTACAACAGAATATTGCATATGTTCCAACATATGTCAATTATGTGTTAAATGTACCACATAATAACACATCTGTTTCAACATATTTCTAATAAATAATTACGTGTAAGGTGTGTTAACAATCATTACTGTCATTGGAACAACTTTCAAGAAAAAAATTAATTACAATTCTTCATATTTTACCCTTTTTTCAAAAAAATTAAGCACGTGCTTTTGAAAAGTTAGAAGTACCTCTTCGTCTTCAGAAATTGCAAGTTTTCACATTCATTACATTGAGATTATATTATATAAGAAGAACACAACAATAAAAGTTCCTTTCCTTAAGAAATCTTCAAAAATGACTATGAGTAAAAAAAACTACATTGAATCCCTTCCGAGGGAACTACTAACTGCTATCGTTGAAAGGATTGCTTCCTACTCCCTCAAAGGTTAAATGGAGGTTAAATTAAGGTATGCATGTATTAATCAATTTTTGCTCTTTAATTTGATTTTCTAACTATTTGATTTGATTTCTCAGTTCCAGGGTTCTCAATCAAATCGCCAATGAACCTTCTGTATATCATAAGGTAACATTGGTCAACTTTTCTTATTGTAGATGGTCGATAGTTCAAGAAGCCACTTCTTTCCTGGAAGTGTGCAGAGCATCGGGGAATTTAGAAGCCTTATACAGAAAAGGCGTGGTAATTTTTAATATTTTTCGTATGTATTTACGTTTTTATCAATGTATTTTGCCTTTTAAATGTGTTATTTCCCCTGTAGTTTGATTTTTTCAACCGTAACGATCCAACTTCATTGGGAATGATTAATGAAGCAGCAGACGTTGACCACATTGGTGCATCCTATGTGCTTGCCATAATTTCAATCTTCAATGGCAGTGAATCCATGAGAGAAGGTTTAATATTCATTGTCAACATGAAAAAATGGAGCCACTAAAAGTCAGAAGATGTCGACATAATTTGCGAAATATTTAAGGTGGAATGTGGGTGTCAAAACCTAATTTGTTGGGAAAAAGACCCATTTGTTGCGCTGTTCATCAATTTGAGCTAATCGGTCGGAGGAATGGTTGGCCCATTGGAAGCGACAATGAAGATGATATTCATTGTGATTTATGTAGTTGTGATTTAGAACTAGATTATGTAGTTAAATTTATGTCTTATACCACTGTGTGGTATTAATTAAATTGCCATTTGTGGCAACATATGTACATAACCTGCAAACCAAATTCATGGTGAAAAAGGTTGCCTTTTTGTGTTTTGTACTGATTTTTGAATTTGTTCTTCATAGTGTTCTCATTTTGACCATCCTTCAAATTTCATCTGCGGCAACATACATATGTACGTTCTGTGATATAAAATGTTTCATTCAATTCTATCAATTATTTTTACAAAGACTAGCATCCCACTAGTTCATCATACAATGACCAAGTAACTCCATATGATAGTTATATAACACCCTTGTAAATCGTTGTTCCAAGTGTTATAGCATATTTTTATTGCTTAATTATGGTTCAAAGTACTAAAATTTGGTCCAATTTGACATTTTCCCATTCCTAAATCGCTCAATTCATCGATTAACGATCTTTGAAGTGTCATTTGTGCCAATATATGTCCATTCTGTTGACAAAATTGCAACAAACATTTCATGTGTGGCAACATATGTATATCATAAAATGGTCTTTTTGGGGTTAATTCAATTAAATTGTTACCTAATTCAATGTGTAACACTAATATATAGTCCTACAACATGACTAAGTACACAATTATGATCTAATACAACAACCTTCATTCAATTCTATCAATTATTTTTACAAAGACTAGCATCCACTAGTTCATCATACAATGACCAAGTAACTCCATATGATAGTTATATAACACCCTTGTAAATCGTTGTTCCAAGTGTTATAACATATTTTTATTGCTTAATTATGGTTCAAAGTACTAAAATTTGGTCCAATTTGACATTTCTCCATTCCTAAATCGCTCAATTCATCGATTAACCGATCCTTAAAGTGTCATTTGTGCCAACATATGTCCATTCTATTGACAAAATCGCAACAGACATTTCATATGTGGCAACATATGTATATCATGAAATGGTCTTTTTGGGGTTAATGTCTTGTAAATATGGATATGTAGTCTAGCCTGGCCTTGTTTATGCTTATGTTTAATGTTTCCTAAGTTTATGTTTATGTGCTTGAATTCCTCTCTATTAATGGTGATACTACTTGCATGTACATATAATTGACATATGTTGCAACAACTTAAAAACTGTAAGTACTTTATAAAAGTCATAGGCAAGCCCAACCTCTAAAACTGGAGACTGGCCCAATCGGCCCATTATTTCATTTCTAGAAGGGATATATATATAAATTAGAGTTTTCATTTTCATTTCAAGAATAGGGTTTTCATTTTATTCCTCGCCACTTTGATTTCTCTCCTCTTCGCGCTTTTTCTCTCTCTCTTTCTCTTCGTATGGATCTCGAATCTCTGAAGTGCATGGGATATAATGATGTTTTTTATTTCATCAGTCTTTTTTCTGGTCTTTATTTTTTAACACGCAACTAATTTGATCGGCCTTTGGTTAAACAAAATCTCAGCACTGTCATGTATTGTCAAATCAATAAAATTATTAATTTTGCAATATATTGATAGTGATTGATTGGGTAAGAATGAGTTCTTTAAATATAGATCAGTACTCTAGATCTAGATCTAATGAATGAGTTTTGTTTGTTTTTGTTACTTTTGATATAATGTCAAATACAATATTGAGTCAAATTTGAAATGATTAAAATGATCCCATGTTGGGTGTGAAAATATGTTACAAACATGGAGACTTACTTTCAATGCAAACTTCATGGTCGAAGGACAATCCATGTCGAAGATTTTGGTCTTGTCCACGCTATCGTGTATGTACATTTCTACATCTTAGTCTGGAGACTTCTCTTTATTTTGTTTTTTTTAATTTAAATTTCTTTGTGGTGTGTATTTTAGGAGAATGCATGCAACTTCTTTAGATGGAGGGATCGTGAAGATGTTGATATTCGATCCAAGTTCGTTATTCTGAGATTGGCGAGCAAAATTAAGGAGTTGGAAATTGATGATGAAAATCATATTAAAAGAAGTAACAAATGGGTGATGAAGGAGAAGAAGAAGACCAAATGTTGTAACAACTGGAAGCTAATCTTTGTGTTGTTTGTTGTGTTTTTTTTTCTATTTTTAAGCATTACCAAGAACAACACTGTAGAGGATGGAAAATTCTTATGTAGTTGTGTACAACCATTAAAATTATCATAATTGTGGAAATAAAATAAACAAACGTAGTTTTGCACTCCTGTTTCAACAGTTTTACTTGTTCTTAACATAACATGAGTCAAACGTTGCTACATATTAGACATATGCTGCTACAGATGCCCCAAATGTTGCAACATATCACCCTTATATAGCAACGTTTGACCATTTGAGGCATATGTTGTTACATATGACCCATATGTTGCTACATATGAGACATATGTTGCTACAGATGACCCATATGTTGCTATATATGAGACATATATGCTACAGATGACCCATATGTTGCTACATATGAGACATATGTAACAACATTTGATCAAGTACTTGCTCTCAATATAATATCACATACTATGTACTTGCTCTCAATATAAGATAAAATAATATAAGTGATAAAATAAAATATTGTCTTTAATTACAAACACATTATCAAGGATCCAAACTACTAGATACTATCCCAGCAGCCCAAATTCATTGCATTTGACGAACTGAATTGTCACACAACAGGGTTTGGGGAGGTTGAATTGTTGTCCTGGTAATCAAATGCTCAATAAATGCAAGCGAATATGACGCACACGCGGCTTTGGTATCATTTGTTACCATGGGTTCCAATCGACCTTTAAATTTCCATGGTTCATTGAGGAACTTATCTGGCAAATGCTTCATTATTCCACTTTGCTTCAACAATTTTGGCCGCAACTCGAAGACAGGATGTATGAATGTCAAAAACTTGTCATGTTCCATACCCATCAGCAGGCAGTCATAAACATTCCTGCGACCCTCGTGCAAGAGGATCTCAAGAGTCACAAAATGATTTTTGTTTAAGTTCATGACTGCCAAAAGCCTTTTTGCACCAATCTAATCCATGCCTCCAGGCTCCAGGATATGGTCTCATGCCCCTGACATAGTTAATCATATATTCATCCTATTCAAACTCAATAATTAACTGCGTAAAGCTTCTGCCACCAACTGTTGTTGCCTCATCGCTCATTTTGTCATATCTTAGTTTGAAGTTGGAATAGAAGTTGAGATCTAGGATTCTATCTGTGGAATCATAGTACTCAGGGTATCTTACATGCCTCTCACGCATGAGGCTAAGGATTTCATCAACATACTGAAATAAAAAATAATATTAAAGAGTAAAGAAGAGTAATCATTGAAAAGATAAAACAAACAAACATTATAAATTGAAGGTACTAGTAGAGAAAAATTACCCAGTCTTCCCACCAAATGTCCATGCTTGTTATGATTCTGAAATCTTCTCCATTAAAAAAATGCATGCCGTATTGTGCACGCAGTTCCTTTGCTCTCGTCAGGTCCACCAATTTGTTCTTTTGAGTTATAGTCGCACGCTTATAAATATTCATATGCTTGAACTCCAACACTTCCTCTCCTACGACCATTGGCAATTCTCCAAAGATCTTCTTCTTCAAATTTTGTATTGCCTTGATAAAGGATTTTTTCCTCCTCTTGGACTGTGGAGTATATGGATGCCGAACATTCTTTGATGGAATGACCTTGTCCCCTCTCTTCCTTTTAAATTCAATGACAGCCTGACTCAATGTTTGAAAATAGATGATAGAATCTTCATCTTGTTTATTGCACTTCTTACAGAGAAAGCCAGAGCATCTTCTACAAGAGGTAGCCCCTTGGTCTTGTCCAGCACCAGCACCATCACCAGCATCAATACCACGATCATCAACCCCATCAAAAACAACTAATTCATTAACAATCCTGTCTCTTTTGATGGCTCTTACTCCAGCCAATTCCATTTTAACTCTATCCATAACAGGATCAAATAAGGTTTCAACTAACCCTAGAGTAATTAGATATGGCATTTGCAATTCCTTTTCTGTTGGGACAAGCCATGGATGCATAACCTAAAATTATAAAAATAAGTCATTCGTAGGAATATTTGGGTCAGATGTTGCCACATATGTATCATATGTCGCTATAAATGGGTGATATGTTGACACATATGGGAATCTGTAGCAATATTTGTGTCACATGTTGCAATATATGAATCATCTGTAGCAACATATGAGTCATCTGTAGCAATATTTGTGTCATATGTTGCGATAGATGGATCATATGTAGCAACATATGAGTCATTTGTTGCAATATTTGGGTCACATGTTGCTACATATATGAGTGTAATATAATAATAACTTACTGCATCATGAGGAGGGTTATAAAGATCTGGAATATTTTTGGCAGTTTTTGTTTTTGATCTCAATCATCTCAATATCCTTGGAGATGAGATCTCTTCTTCTGCATTTACTTGATGGGTCAAATGAGGAATGACTTCAAATGCCCAAGCCTATAAAAAAGGAAAACATGTCACAAATCAAATGCCCAAGCCAATAAAAAAGGAAAACATGTCAAGATTAAGAACATTTTTGTTTACCATGAAAGCCCATGAAAAGCCAAATAAGTTATTGGTCTTTGGTCCTAAAGGTTTCAACAAGTATTTGACAGTTAATTCAAAGCTCTCATGACCCCAATGATAGTTGTTGAAAGCCTCAATATCCTGAGATAAATTCATCCATTTAAGGGATATATATGTTGTTGTTGAGATCTTTGGCCAAAAGTACATTATGTACAAACCAAAGTAAGCACAATGACTCCTTGTGCTTCCTTGGTGTATCCTCGACATTCAACAAATATATTAAATCGGAATTTTTGAAGCTTGTGCCAACAAGGGACACCAAGTCCTGCTCCTCAGTTGACTGTCTTGTTTCTTCTTTTCCTCCTTTCTTTCGCCTCCGTGGTTCTTTTTTGACTATGAATTCAGGGACTGGCTCAGAAGGAGGATGACTTTTTAACCCTGAAACTATGGCAAACTCTCTTCTTCCAAAGAAGAGTGGCATGCCACAATAATTAATTAAAACCTCATCATTCTTTTCAGAATTCTGAAAAATGAATGGTCTTTTCAGAAGTTCATAGACCATGGTCATTTGAAAACGTGCATTATTATTCTCTGGCAAATCAATAAAATGACCAAAATAACTATTCCTAAAAAAATCTTCTAAACCATTCTGCTTGAGGGTGATCCTGAAGGTGTCGAAAGGTTTTCCCACGACTGACCTCATAATGCTATCACCAGTAGCATTAGGTTGCAAATGCACATGAAAAGTGTGTGCATTGATAGTTTTGATCCCATCTTCATCAACTTCATTTATTTTTTCTTCTTCCTGCTCAACTACTTCTTTATTTTTTCCTTCTTCTTCCTCAACTTCTTTTTATTTTCCTTTATCTTCCTCAACTTTTTTTCTATTTCCCTCTTCTTCCTCAGCTTCTTCTGCTCTTTCTCCATCATCATCTACTTAATTTTTTTATTTTTCTCTTTCTTCATATTCTTTTTGAGAAAATTCTTCTTCTACTTGAGAAGAAGAAACTGCTTCAGATGCAAGTTCTTCTAAAAGAGTGGTAGTTGAATTTTCATTCTTCTTCCTACAAGTTTTAGTCCTAGGCCTCTTCTGGATCTTTGTGTCAGTTGTTTCTTTTGTTAATACAATTTTTATTTTGACAGGAGCCATTCTATTTGTATCTGCAACCACAAAAATCAAATATTTCTTAATAAAAATAACAACAACCAAACACAACAACACAAACAACAACACAAACAACAACACACAAACCCTCCATAAATCCTAACCAACGAACTACAAATTAAGCTTTTTGAAATCAGTTAATATTTCAAAAGGAATAACTATCCAACCATTCTACAAATAAATAAGTGATAAAACCACTAAAAACGTCCTGATTTAATACCAGTAAGTATTTCTCAAAATCCTAATTAAATTTTACCTGAGAAGATATCAACGATAAACTAGAAATGATGAGGGCAACGACGCCTTGTTGTAGAAGAGGATCGCAATAGATTACTACTGATGTTGTAGAAAATATCGCAACAAGAACCTTGATCTGTGAAGGAATAATGGAACGAGAGAAAGGAAGGAAAGAAGAGAAAATAAAATGAAAATTAGTGAAAATAAATTAAATTTGGAATATGAAACGACCTTTTATAGAGGAGAGGAGAGAGGAAAAAAATGAAGGGACGACTGTTTTAAACCTTTTCAATTTTTTTTGTATTTTGACAATTCAAAGTGTGACATATGTTGCCACATATACCCTTTCTGGTAGGGCACATGCAGATAATTCTGTGGTGTTATTTACAACAGAGGTTATATGTTGCCACATACACCACTTTTCTTCCTTTTCATCATAATTGACATTTGTTCCAACAAAATAAAAATAACATTAATAATCATTAATATTAATATTATCAGCAAAAATGAACAATTGATGACAATATAATGTTGCCACATATCTCCTTTCTGTGACATATGTTACCACATATCTTCTTTTTGTGACATGTGTTGCCACATGTATCCTTTCTGTTGGAGAATATGCAGATAATTCGGTGGTATTTTTTACAAAAGAGGTTATATATGTTGCCACACACACCACATTTCTTCCTTTCCATAATAATTGACATTTGTTCCAACAAAATAAAAATAATAATAATAATCATTAATATTAATATTATCAACAAAAATGAACACTTCACCAATTGTTTTATACAACTTATCAACAAAAAAGTAATTCACAATGGTATACATAACCATCAATCTAATCAATGGTGGTAACCACACCATTTTCATCTATGAACTTTACTATTTTAGGTCTAGGCCTCTGTGGGTCTTTATTGTTACTAACATAGACACTCCGAGCCTTTAAAATCCCATAATTCCGTAGGAGTGAAGCATATCTCAAGTGAAGGGATTGAGAAATAATTCCATCAGATGGTATTTGTAGTCCATCACTCAAAAACTCAGCGTATACAACAACAAAAACTCCACGATCACTGCATGATATATCATCAATTAGAAAATATAATAAACCTAATATTAACATCACATTTTGATAGTGGTAAGACTAAAAAAATAATGTGATACTACTTACAAAATATTGCTTGCTTGTTGGGCAATACCAGTAACATGTATGACTTCGAATGGGTGAGATTTGTTCTTGCCCTGGTAAGATTCAAGAACTGACCAGTTGGTTCAGTTTTTTTGCTCAAAAAATCCGCTGGATTCAAGGTACTTTGGCAACATTGTAGACAACTTTTGAATCTCGGCACACAATTTTCTGTTAGTCCTAGATGAGGACATCGAATCATATACATTTATGCACCGTTCCTTCAATACAACGACTGCCAAGACCTAATGAAAGTCCCCATTACAATTTATAGGGATATAAACCTCATCTGTGAGGTGCCAAGACAGTCCAACAGGTATACCAAACCTTTTGATAGTGCCAACAATTTTATTCTCATATTCAGGAACAACACTGGCATTATCAATGTATGTTTTGAAAAAATAATTAGTAGTGATATATCGATATTTATAATGACTCTATTGCTTCGACTTCTTCTGCAAATAGTATAAAATGACATCCAAATACTGCACAGATGCATCAACAAGTATATTGTATTAATTTATTTGCATGTATTCATGTCTTAATCAAAAGATAAAAATGGGCATCAATTTTTTTCTTTCACTAATTATAGATAGTGATTGAGAAATAGATTTTTTCAACCTCCTACACTTCAAAGGCTGTGAAACCTTCTTGAATGTATGAACATCAATATTATAAGTCATTTTCTTAAAAATATCTGTGAGTTCTTTAACACGACTAATAAAATAATCATGTTGCTGCTCACATTCTTCGCATAGACAAAAAGAGCATTTGATGTTAGAAGAGGAAGCAACACCAATAAAAGATTGAATTGTTGTCATGGATTAAGCTTCTTGTATCATTTCATCTACAAGGTAAATAAAAAAATATTAAGAGTTTACAATTGATTATAAAATAATAATGGGTAACAATTTATACTTATGTTGACACATATGGATATTATGTTGCCACATATGGATATTATTTTGCCACATATGTACCTTTTGTTGCCACAGATGAATCTTCATGTGCCACTTATTAATCTTCTGTTATGACCATTTTGTTGCCCTAACACATAGGTGATATGTTCCAACATATACAACTCTGTTGGAATATATACCAACATATCACTAAACTGTAGCAACATACGACACATCTTTCAACAAATGAAATATATGTTGGACAACTGATCAAGACTATATTTCTAAAATCATATGAATAAAATGGTCACAAAAAGAACAACAAAAGCAATAAAAAACAATTTTTCACTGAATGTTAACAATACATATATATTTCCTCAAAATTAGGGATTTTTGGGTTTGTTGATTTTCTTTCAAAAACAATAAATAATAGGTACCATTCCACCATTATTCAATTTTCACATCTATAGAACAATTTATTGTTCATTAACCCAAGAAAAAAACATAGTATTGTTCAAAAATTGTAAAATCTTTCAAAAAAAATGACTTACCCATTTTAAGTCGAACACAATCTTTAGTTCACAAAGAGGAGAGAGTCACGGCCGGAGATGAGGAGGAAAATAAGATACTGGGGGGGAATAATTGCTTTGATAGTCGGATTTTTGGATTTTCTAAGGAAGAAGAAGAGGAGAAGAGAGAACGTTGCGACAAGAAGAAGAGAAAATTCTATTTTTAAAAAAAAAATGGTTTGGATAGAATTATAAAAGTTGAAAAATGAAGTGTTTTTTTTTGTATTTTATAAAAGATTAGAAAGTTTTGAAAATATTAATTTGGTCCCAAATTTACTTAATTACATTTTAAAGTGAATTTGACGGGAGCGGACGAAGACATGCAACTTCCATTTTAGGGGTACACAGTCACGTGCTGAGCAAAGAGGTATATATCACACTCATTCACAAGCGCAAGGTACGGCATCCGCCTTAACGTCGAATTTGGTAACTCTCTAGGAGTCATCTTTAACCTTGAATGCTATTAATAGATTCTACAACAATAGTCCTTTCTTGATTAAAGTGTCACAAAAAATCAAAGCAAGACTTAATTGATCACTGTGTGTGTGCGTGTTTTTTCCTCTTCCTTCCTCTCATCTTTCTTCTGTAATCCTTCCCCTTTTTATGCGTTCAGCGCGGTGGAGCAGAGCACAACGAAGTTCGTATACTGCTTCGGTTGTTGCGGAATCGATCGGGTATTTGGAAGTTGGAACAGTAAGTTTGTAAAGTCAAGCCATCTTTGATCAACCTACTTTTTATCATTTTTCATCGATTTTACCCTCAGATCACTAAATTTCTTGAGTTTTTTTGTTGATTATCGAGTGATGTTTTTTTTGTTTGTATTAATGGGAATTTTCAGCGGTTTTTGTTAATTTTGAGATAGGTAAATATTTTGTGTTGCCGCTTATGGTTGAAGTTTTCAACTTCTTTATGGGGGATGGATTGAGATGGAGAAAAAATACTATTTAACCCTCATTTCTGGAAGAAAATTTGTGGAAGGGTAAATGGGTTGTTTGGGTTTATTTTTGTTTTTTCTCGAGATGATCTTTAGAAGGTTTTAGTCTCTTCAAATTGAGTTTATGTACTTCATGATTAATGTTTTGTCATGTATGTTTTCAGAAAGATTTATGGTTGATTGTTTATCTTCATTCCTGAGCGATTTGGGAATTAAATGTAGTGACATTACCTATTTTAGGATCAGTGCGTACTTAGCTAAGAAGTAAATGATTCATACAGGTGATATGAGCTATCAAGGTTTAGTTTACACTTGACATTTGGTTTGGTTTTTTTGTTAGAGATTTGCATGTCTGTGTAAGGATAAGTAATTGTTTGGAGGATCCTTGTTTTAAAGAAGTTCTAATTTGCGATCAAAGACAAATTATTTAGTGATTTATATAAAATGGAGTTTAGTAGAGCAAAATGGATAAAGAGAACACGTGTAGTCTTACCGAAGTAATTTTAAATTGAGGTGTAGTTGAATTGTGTTGAGTTCCCACATTGCTAGATGATAGGTTTTATAGTCTCCTTATATATGATATTTGGGAAACCATCACTGCATGAGCTAGTTCTTGAGGTTAATTATGCCCAAAATTCATTTCTTATCATAGAAAATAATCATTGTAGAAAAGAAACAATTTTGCATAGCAGTACCACCAATAGGATCGAAACCCTCATGTGCTCCAACTCAAGAAATTGCATTCCCATAGTGTCCTCTCTTATTGCTCTTCCTTTTCATAAGGTCTAGGCCATGCCCTTTTCAATTCATGGTTTACTTGATATTAGGCTCTAATCTTATATTTTCAATGCCTTGGATGTCCGTTCATGAACGTGTTAGGCCGTGTTGAGTTACCATATCAATAGTTGATAGGTCATTTGGTCTCCTTATGTGGTATTGGACGACCATCACCTCATGAGCTAGCTTTTGAGGTTGACTTATGCCCAAGATTCATTTCTAATCAAATTGATTGATGGACTCTTTAATATCATTAAAATTTGAACCAAAAAGGTTAAAAATAGCCTTGAACTATGCGAAATTGAACAAAAATGCCCGTAATTAATAGTTTGGTCTAAAAATACTCTTGTCGTCCATAGTTCGATCTGAATATGCCTCTATTGTTACTTAATGGGTCAAAAATGTCCTTTTTCGGATAAACATAATGGGTCAAAAATGTTCTTTTTCGGAAAAATATATTAATTCCTTTACTTTTAATCATATTTCACTCCTAATAAAATTGTTACTTATAAAGAATATATATAAGATCATAGTAACCCATTCTTAGTTTAATTTCGATAACAATAAAAATATTTCTAATAAAATAGAAAATATATGTACTTTTTAATATTTTTCGAATTGAAGTAGGATAAATATTTGCTAATAAAAAAATTATTAATCAAAAAAGACTGTGTGTTGAAAAGAAATGAAATAACATAATTACTTGGAAAAGGGGCATTTTGACCCATTATGTAACAATAAGGCATTCTTAGACCAAATTATTTACTGAGGGCATTTAAAGACTAAAGTCACCTATTTCAAAAATAAATAAATTAACTGAGGGCATTTTTGTTCAATTTCGCATAGTTCAAGGGCATTATTGACCCTCTCCCGAAATTTGAAACATTAATCTTTGTGTAGTTGTTGAGATTATAATTAAGTACTAAAAATGTGCTATCTCTAAAAGTTTAATCTTTTAGATGAGATGATCACACACTTCAACATGGTATCAGAGCGTAGACAGAGGTCCTGTGATTGAATCTCATCGCCACCCAAATAAAAAAAAAAGAATTTCCACAAGCTTGGTCCTTGAAAATAGAATTAGGTCCGCACGTGAGGGGGCGTGCTGAGATTATAATTAACTATTAAAAGTGTTCTCTCTCTAACAACTTAAGCTTTAGATGAGATGGCCGCACACTTCAACAATAGTTATTCTCCCTTAATCGACTGGTAATTGCATTCTGATTTTTAATAAGGATTTTCTGGAGAGTGCTTTTTTAAGAAGAATTTTTGCATTGGATTTTGAATAAAACCTTTTGTTTGTCATGTTTTTTTCAAGGTTATGGAGAGTAAAGTTTGATTGTGCAAATCCTCATGCAGAGTAAATAAGCTAGACTTGAAGCTTTTGTGTTGTAGTAGCTTTATCAGAGAAAATGTTGGAGGCTCCAAAGTTTGCAAGACTTATAGACTTAAATGAGGACCTTGATAATTATGGCCTCACTCAAATTTTTTACCATAAGCTTGGTGAAGGATCAAACATGTCAATTGACAGTTACGGGAGCTTGCAGTTGAGCAGTGGTGGAGGTTCCGTCGCGATGTCAATGGATAACAGCAGCGTTGGATCAAATGGTTTCTGCACTCGTATTTTAAACCACCAGGGCCTCAAGCGTGTCCGCAATAACTATTCTGCGGTAGCTAGTGTAAACAGGGGAAGAGTTTCTCATGGGTTGAGTGATGATGCCCTAGCTCAAGCTTTGATGGATCCTCGATTTCCTACTGATGGGCTTGAGAATTATGATGAGTGGACAATTGATTTGAGGAAGCTGAACATGGGCTCAACTTTTTTTTTTTTATAACCGAGAAATTCTTCTGGGACCCTCTCTTTGGACCAATCACAGCCTTCTAAACTCGGTGGATAATGGGCCCGCCCCTGTACCCTTCTCCATTTAAATACCGTACTTCGCTTTGCATGGTGTGGGGTTTGAACCTGCGAAGCCACAAATCCTCCACCTTTTGCCACTTGAGCTAGGCCTTAGGGGAAACATGGGCTCAACTTTTGCTCAAGGGGCTTTTGGGAATCTCTACAAGGGAACATATAATGGTGAGGATGTTGCTATCAAGCTTCTAGAGAAGCCATAAAATGATCTTGAGAGAGCTCATTTGATGGAGCAGGCATTTCAACAGGAAGTTATGATGTTGGCAAGGTTGAAGCATCTAAATATAGTGCGTTTTATTGGTGCATTTCGTAAACCTATGGTCTGGTGTATTGTGACTGAATACGCAAAAGGTGAATCAGTGCGTCAGCTTCTGGCCAGACGATAAAATCGATCTGTGCCCTTAAAGTTAGCGGTGAAACAGGCTTTAGACGTGGCAAGGGGGATGAAATATGTACATGACCTGAACTGATACACCCCGACCTGAAATCTGACAATTTACTCATTGTTGCGGTTAAGTCAATCAAGATTGCGGATTTTGGGGTTGCTCGTATTGAGGTGCAGACTGAAGGAATGACACCAGTGGAACATACCGCTGGATGGATCCGTAAGTGTCTGGGTTCTCTAGAATCTTTGTTTATCCTATTACTTATTCCAGTCTTTGGCCTTTTGGTAAAAGCCAATAAGAAAACTACTTTAGTTGTTTCATTACTCCTATTGGATTATTTCATCTTCTTGTGTTAGTTTTATTATAGTTCTCAATGTCCTATTATTTGATTCATATAGGTTGTTGAGAATATAGTTAAGTAAATATAATCTTAAGTTATTAGAGAGAGCACACTTTATACTGTATCAGAGCAGGCAGAGATCCGATATCGAATCTCACTGCCAGTCGTCGTCAAAAAAGAATTTCCACAGGCCCCCTCAAGGATTAGACCTGCACTTGAGAGGGCCTGTGGCCCTAGTGTTGTTCATCTTGTATTCCTAAGATACTTAGAACAAAACTTTGAAGAACTTGGTAAGACACAATAAAGTTTAAGAATGTTTTCACAACTAGAAAATTAAAACTAGTAGAGAAACTAGAATCAGAAACAGTTAGAAAAAATATAAGAAATATTTTTTTCCTTAAAGAAAAATTGTTGTCAATTTGTGTTTAAAGAATCTTACTGATTCCAACAAACTTTGCAGAAACACGAAGTTACCAAAGTTTAATGAACCAGTGAAGAACAGAAGAACATAAATTAATTCACAAATCTAAAATCTGTAACACATACCAGAATCTGGAAAAATAGAAAGAAGATCAAGCCCACTGAATGCACAGTGTCCCCTTAAGGAAATTATTCCCCTCTAGTATC
>JAJOOO010011747.1:0-29554 GCA_029582685.1 Solanum piurae | reverse complement strand
GGTGCTAAGCATAATTCCCTTTATTATTCATGTTAAGTCTTAACTTAGGTTCATGTTCATGAAAGAATGCCCTAGCACTCAAACCAACATAGTATCATGATAGCTCATATATTCATTAGGTGAGAATAGCCTTTCAACCTTTAGAATCATTAATATGTGAGTAAACCTTTCACACCATGTTCAGAGTGTGTTCATGATAATAGCCTTTCAATCTAACACAACCACATTATCATAGTCATAGACTTTTCATGCATAGTCATGTGTAAGGGTATGGGGAGAATGATCTTTCAACAATACCACAATTACACCATAGTCATAGAATCTCCACTTTCTAAGTGAATCATAAGCTCATACACAATTCTCATAAACATGTACAAACCCTCATAATTTTCCCTTCAAGGACCATGAATCACATTCAACCCAAACATCTAAAATTGCTATATTATATTTAGAGAATATCATGATTCAATAAACTAAATCAATGTAGACATAATCAATTGACATGCTTCTATAATCAATCAACCCACATCATGAAACCATAATTTATTAATATGGGGGATTCATGGGTTCATGGGGGGATTTCATCATAAATCAACAATAAACCATCAATTCAATCATAATCCATCATAAATCAACCATTGAAAACGTTTCGAAAAAGAAACCATGACTTAGATTGAAACCCTAGCTTTTGAGGAAATTGAAAGGTTTGAAATCAAGTTTTGAAGGGACTCTATGGGTGGAAGCTACCCATAGATGAAAAACCACCATACCTTATGAAGATTTCTCATGAAATTGGGTGGAAAATATGTCTCCTTGAACCCTAGCCTTCAACTTCTTCTTCTTCTTCAATGGAGGTTTTAGTGAGAAAATATTTGAGAGGGAGTTGGATTGATTTGGGAATTTGGTAGTTGTGATTTGATGACTTAGTTTAGGGACTTAAAACTTTTATATAGCTAGTCTAAAATAACTTAAAATGACGTCACTTAAGAGTTTATTAAAATGGAAAACCCTAAACTACCCCTCAACTAATCCCCAAAAACCAACTTCCAGGTGTGACCCACGACCCCCTCACCTACAGACCGTGGATGGACTCACGACCCGTGCTGGTGAAGCGTGGGTCTTGTAATAGAGCTTGAATTTGGGGGGCTTGACCTACAGATATGAGCCATGTGAAGTGGACCCATCCACGAGGCGTGGGTCCTGCCCGTGGTTACTGCCTTAGGCAGTTTTCAAAATGGCTCACCCACGCTGCCCCCCCTACGGGGTGTGGGTTGACCCACGAGGCGTAGGTTCCCTTCGTGGGTCACTGTCTGGCAGCCCCTTCTAGGAATTTTCCTCAAGGACCCCATGGTTGGTCCTTAGGGTTTAGGCCTTGACATTCTAACACGAGCACATGAATTTTAAGGTACGGGAAGGTACTTTCAAGGCTCTAATCCTAACGTCAAGTTCTAGCTTAGCTTATTAGTTTTGGAGTGTTACATTATCTCCCACTTGGGAACATTCGTCCTCAAATGACGATCTAGACACCCTATGGAATTAAAGACTAAAGACTAGTTGCCCATCATGAAGTGTCAAAATAATGCACAATTTAAAGGAGGAAACTTCAACTCCATCACAATTACAATTAATGCAACATAAAGGAGTAGGAACTACATCTACCAACCCAACATACACAAAATTTCAACATATCTCATATTTATAGGAGGAACTACCTTCTCCAACATAAAAGCTTGCTCAATACAACATTATGGAGCCAATATGCCATTTCATTAAAAGCATAATAAAGCATGTTCATCATCTCATCTCATGAAGTCAAATATGCAACATCCTACTAAAATGCACAACAACATGAGGAACATATAAATCATGGAAACTCATTTTATACTAAACATGAATTTCATCAAGAACATGCATAACATAAGAAAATCATGGAAAACACATATAACACATGTGACTCACAAAACTCCAAACTTTAGAGGAACTACTTACCTCAAGCTTGGATAGGAGTAGAAGGAAAAATATGAGGATAGTGGGACTTCATATCGGCCTCGGCCTCCCATGTAGCACTCTCAACTAAATGATTCCTCCATAGAACCTTCACGGAAGCTATTTCCTTGTTTCTCAATCTTTTAACTTGCCGGTTTAAGATTTCCACCGGAACCTCTTCATAGGAAAGGCAATCATCAACCCCTAACCCTTATAAGGGAATGATGGATACCGGGTCACCAATACACTTCTTGAGCATAGAAACATGAAATACCGGGTGAACCGGGGCCAACTCATTTGGCAAGTTTAACTCATAAGCAACTTTCCCAACACGTTTCAAGATTTGATATGGGCCTACATACCAGGGACTAAGTTTCCCTTTCTTGCCAAACCTCATCACACCCTTCATAGGTGAGATTTTCAAATAGACCCAATCATTAACTTCAAATTCTAGATCCCTCCTTCTAACATCGGCATAAGACTTTTGCCGACTGATGAGACTGAGATTTGGACTCATTAAGGGCTCTATTTATAGAGATTTAGTGCCCTCAAATACTTATTTTGTGCCAATAACTGATGTAAAACCCTTGATTTCCAAGTATATGGATTGAGGAACAAAGCAAGGACACTAATGTGCAAAAAGGAATGAAGTGAGCTAAAGAATGAAGAAAAGCAAGTCTGGTGATCGCCAAGTCCACTTGGCGAGTCGTTGAATGGCTGCTTGACTGCCTAAAGTTCTAGTGTACCAAGCCCCGAAGGAAAGAACCAAATTGGTGAGAGAAAAGAGCAGTCAACGGATCGCCGAGTGGTTCCGCGATGCAGTGTTGGATTGCTCAAATTTACAAACCTTGAGGATGCTGAAGACCAAAGCAGAAGAGCGATGGAATTGACCAAAAGGCGGATCGCTGAGTGAATCGGCGAGCCAGCTTACTTCACCGAGTGACTCTTCGTAGCATATTTTTGGCGACTATAAATATATTTTTGAATATATTTTTTAGTATCATTGAGAGTATCTAAGACATAATTTCTAAGGTTTGAACTGTGAAAAGTTTTCTTTAGTTTTCCTTTAGCTTTGCAGAATTGAAGTTTTTCACTTTTGAGAAATTGGAAGTGGGTCTTTGAGATTCTTCGAATTGGATCATTATAAGGACGAAATCAATCTTACCCAGTTGATGGAAACTCAATTTGGAAACGATTTTTATATTTTTATGATGTCTAGCTAAAACCCTAATTCTTGGGGTGTGATTATGGGATGATTTAGTTTATGGGTATTGCTAATTGTTCGCTTAAATGTTGTTTAGAAGTGAGTTCAATCATTAATTGTGGTTTAGTTTAAGAATTGTAGTTGCAAATGCAGTTTTACCCTTGTGTTTTTGGCTTGCTCGAGAGAGGTTTTAAATTGATTGATGGCATGTGGGTATTAGGTTGTCATGGGTTCAACTCGAGAGAGTGAATCCTAAACCCTTTTCCACACATTCAGATCGAGAGAGTGAATGGACTAAGGTGTGGAATGCTCTTATTTTGCTTGCTTGTCAATGTTCGAGAGAAATCGACTTGATTCGGGATAAATTGTTCGGGTGAAAGTTTACCTCCTCTATAGTCTAGCTTACTCACTAATATCTAGCTATTTTCTAATAGTTTCCCATTTGATTATATTAGCCTATAATCGAATCACATACCCGTTTCATTATTGTTATTTCGTATTGTTTGTTGTTGTTGTAGTTGATAATTTCAAACCAAAACCCTCCATTTGACATTCATGTCACCCCAGATTTGAATAATGTCTTTAATCGATAATTTCTATTCCCATGAATGATTTGACCATTTTCACACTTTCCTATTGAATCTTAAACATGTACCGCTCCTTGTAGAATTCGACCCCAACTTATTTAGTTGGGTTATATACTGATTAACGATCGTTGACTCTTAGAATTGGATGAAGTGTCTTTGAAATGTTATTAATCACCGACTTTGGGCCATCCTCAACCTCTCTCTAATGAATTGGACTTTCTCAACGACATCATAAACTAGTTCGGGACCAATTAGAGCAATTTCACCTACTTCAAACCAACCAATTGGAGACCTACATCTCCTACCATAGAAGGCTTCAAAAGGAGCCATGGAAATACTTGAGTGGTAACTATTACTGTAGGCAAACTCTATCAATGGTAGATGGTCATCCCAATTACACATGCCCTCAACATATCTTTTAAGGTTTGGATGGTGCGCTCTGCTTGACCATTCGTTTGAGGGTGAAAGGTCGTGCTAAGCTTGACCTTAGTACCAAGCCCTTTTTGGAATGCCTTACAAAAGTGTGAAGTAAATTGAGTACCCCGATCCGAAATAATAGATAAGGGAACCCCATGCAACTTCACTATCTCATTGATGTACAATTTGGCAAAGTCTTCCGCCAAAAATGAAACCTTGACGGGAATAAAGTGGGTGGATTTTGTCATTTTATCCACAATGACCCAAATAGAATCATGTTGCCTTCGAGTACGAGGCAAACCCACAATAAAATCCATATTCACATCCTCCCACTTCCAAGTGGGAATATCTATATCTTTGGAAAATCCTCTCGGCCTTTGGTGCTAGGCCTTAACTTGTTGACAATTCGGACACTTGGCTACAAAACCCGCTATATCCTTCTTCATACCATTCCACCAATAGACTTTCTATAGATCACAATACATCTTGGTGTCTTCCGGATGAATAGAATATCGCGAACCATGAGCTTCTTCTAGAATTTACTCTCTCAAGCCATCAACATACGGAACACATAACCGACCTTGGTACCTAAGCACCGCATCTCCCTCTTGGGAGCCTCAACGGACTTGTTGAGTATCAATTCTTTCAACTCAACTAATATGGGATCAAGGTCTCGTTTAGACTTCACGTCCATCACAAAGGATGATTCGAAACCATTATGGACCATGACACAACCCTTAGGAGAATCTATTAGTTGGATACTTAACTGGGCCAACCTATGCACATCACGGACTAACTCTTTCCTTTCATCTTCTACATGGGCCACACTACCCATGGACAACCTACTAAGGGCATTCGCAACTGCATTGGCTTTGTCGGGGTGGTAAAGGACACTCATTTCATAATTCTTTAAAAGTTCTAGCCACCTTCTTTGTCGGAGATTCAAGTCTTTTTGACTAAACACATATTGAAGACTCTTGTGATCAGTGAACACATCAACATGCACCCCATATAGATAATGCCTCAATATTTTCAAGGCAAATACTACCGCCGCTAATTTGAGATCATGGGTTGGATAATTCTTTTCATGGACCTTGAGTTGCCTTGAAGCATAGGCAATCACTTCATCATGTTGCATAAGCACACATCCTAAATCCACTCTAGAGGCATCATAATATACAACAAAACCATCGGTACCCTCCGGTAAGGTCAACACCGAAGGGGAAGTAAGTCTATCTTTCAACTCTTGGAAGCTTTCCTCACAAGCCTCCGACCACACAAACTTAGCTTTCTTTTGTGTCAAAGTCGTCAATGGAGAAGCAATAGAGGAAAAATCCTCAACAAACCTCTTTAGTAACCGGCCAAACCCAAAAGGTTTCTAATATCGGTAGAAGCTAGAGGTCTAAGACAACCCTTGACCGCATCCATCTTCTTAGGATCTACCTCAATACCCTTGTTCGACACGATTAGACCAAGGAAGGCTACGGACCTTAGCAAAAACTCACATTTACTAAACTTCGCATATAACTGGTGGTCTTTAAGGACCTGCAATACAATGCTTACATGGTGCACATGTTCATTTTCACTCCTTGAATAGATCAAAATATCATCAATAAACACGATCACAATCATATCAAGGTAGTGTCTAAACACTCTATTCATTAGTTCCATAAATGTCGCCGGGGCATTAGTTAGGCCAAAGGACGTTACTAGGAACTCATAGTGAACATATCTTGTTTGGAAGGCCGTCTTGGGAATGTCAACCTCTCTCACCCTTAGTTAGTGATAGCCCGAACATAGATCAATCTTGAAAAAGTAACTAGCCCCTTGAAGTTGGTCAAACAAGTCATCGATTCTAGGAAGGGGATACTTGTTCTTGATGGTCACTTTATTCAATTGACGATAATCAATACACATTCTAAGGGACTCATCCATCTTTCTAACAAACAATACCGGAGCACCCTATGGAGAGATACTCGATTGAATAAAACCTTTGTCTAGCAAATCCTTTAATTGCTCCTTCAATTCTTTCAACTCAGCCGAAGCCATTCTATAACGAGAAATGGAGATAGGTTGCATATCCGATAGAAGATCAATGCCAAAGTCTATTTCCCGCTCGGGAGGAATACCGAGCAAATCATCAGGAAAAACTTCCAGAAACTCACTCACTATCAGAATCGACTCTAGAGAAGGGGTTTCAAACTCAACATACATAACCCTAACAAGATGGTAAATACACCCTTTGGTGATCACTTTCCTAGCTTTGAGACAAGAGACAAATTTACCTCTAGGGATAAAGTTTCCCCCCTTCCACTCTAGAATAGACTCATTTGGGAATTGAAACTTTACTACCCGAGTCCTACAATCAATAGAGGCATAACATGCATGCAACCAATCCATACCCAAAATCACATCAAAATCTAACATGTCTAACTCCACCAAATCTACCAATGTAACTTTATGGGACAAAGAAATAGGAAAACTCCTATAGACTCTTTTTTCCACCACCGAGTCACCAACCGGGGTAGAAATCGAAAAAGGCTCTATTAACACTTTGGGGAGTATTTAAAATTTCATGGCTACAAAAGGTGTCACAAATGACAAAGTGGCACCGGGATCTAACAATGCATATTTATCAATAGAAAAAACTTGCAACATACCGGTCACTACATCGGGGAGCTCTCTTGGTCACCTATGGATTGAAGAGCAAAGAAGCGGTTTTTCTTGGGAGCATCATTTGAACCACTAAGAGGAACTTGTTTGCCATCTTTTTCTTGAGCCTTAAGCATAGGACAATCCCTCATCATATGACCACTCTTCCCATAACTATAGCAACCATCTGTGCCAACAAGGCACTTACCATCATGCTTCTTACCGCACTTGGAGCAAGTAGGACTCACCACAAAAGATCCACCACTATTGCCTCCTTGAGGCTTAGGGTTAGACACCCTAACTTTGTTGACTCTTGGAGCACTAGATGAGCTTTGGTTGGGGAACCTTTACTTAAACCTTTGCCGACCTTGCCCGTCGAACTTAGCATTGGAGAAACTCCCTTCACCGGTTCTAGGTCTCTTCACCTCTCTATTCTTTTCTTGGAGTTTCTCATCGTCCATTTGTTGAGCATATACCATGAGACGGGATGTATCCATGTTATGATGAAGCATTTCCAAATGACACTCTTTTCTTACCAATCTAGACACACCCGTCACATACCTATTCATCTCATCCCTAGGGTCCGCCACCATAGCCGGAGCATACTTGGATAATTCGGTAAACTTTAGAGAATATTCTTCAACACTCATACCTCATTGACGAAGGTTGATAAATTCTGCCACCTTGGCTTCCCTCTTCTCACGGGGAAAGAACTTATCAAGGAATGCTTTCTTGAACACCTCACAATTTATGGGGCCCGTTTCTACTAGCCTATTTCTCTTCTATTGAGTATACCATATTTGAGCCACTCCCTTCAATTGATAAGCGGCTAGCTCCGTTTTCTCTATTGGAGTCACCCACATAGCATCAATTATCTTGTAGACCTCTTCCACAAACTCTTGAGGGTCTTCCCCCACTTTGGAACCAAAGAACATATGAGGGTTCATCCTTGTAAAATCGCTCAACCTAGAAGCCATAGAATTCGCATTAGGGTTCACATGGGGCCCAACATCCTTATTGGCTTGAGCCGTCACAACTTGGCTTGAGTTGTCATGGCTTGAGCTTGAGCCGTCATTGCTTGAGTTATCATTTGCATAGTAGATCTAAATTACTCTTGGGTAACATTCTCGGCCACGGGATCAACTGGAGCTTGATTCCCTTGAAGAGGAATTTGATGACCTTGGCCCTCATTCATAATCTCCTCTTCCATCCTTCTAGTGTTCGACCTTCTTGTATTCATATCCTAAAAACACAAGAGAAGGGTTAAGAAAATGACTTCATAGAGTTAAAACTCTAAGGCACGATCTAAGGCACGACTAAAGAGTAATGAAAGTAGTGTAATTTCCTAAATATCTTATACCCTCCCACTCATAAATGTGGTGCGCTTCACACTCAAAAACAAGACTCTACTAGACGTGGCTTATGAGACATCATCCTAGAATCATTCTAAACCTTTTTGCTATGATTACTAAGTTTGTCACGACCTAGGGGTACTCCCTAGATGTAACATGACGTACTCGACCCCGAAGGGGTCTCATACAAGCCCTTAGCATATCATAGACATAAGTAATAGAAATGATGCGGAATTAAAACTTTTTACAATCAAAGTCTTTCCATAAAAATCAAAATATAAGTCTAGATAGTGTCTCATTAATGATCTAATACAATCGAGAATCAATAAGGGTCACAACCCTTTTCAATATTGTCTCAAACGAAAATGTAAGAAGAAACTAGAAATGAATAACTCACGTCCTAGAACCATGAGGACTCACCAAAAGCGTGGACAATAGTCGATCCAAGATTTGATCAAGAAGGAAGCTTCACCTCAACGACCGGGCCCTACACGTATAGAAAAATGTATAAAATATGGGTTAGCACAAAATTACACTAAGTATGAAAGCCATGCATAAAAATCCTTAAAACATGCAAAAAGGGACAATTTAGTTGAAACCATGCTCTTTATCAACTTTAAGAACCATTATGCATTATAGTGTAAATACATAAGTCAAACCATTTCATAAGCAACTCTAAGCTATACTTGTGCAATGCATAGACAAGATCCCATAATCATATCTAATGCTAAGTACCACTTTTAGGCCACCATAATCATGCATAATATACATTGACCTCATCCATAGCCAACACTCATAGACAAAGAAACATTCATGTTCATAGCTTGTAGAAAGTAAAGTCACTCTTAGCAACAATCCATATTATACATGGATAAATTCACATATCTTCATAGCATAAGGAAACCACACCATAACCCCTTTCAAAGTCTACTTATGCAATGTATAAGTGAAGTCCCATACCCCCACTCACACTAAGTAATGCTCATTGAGAAGTCATAAGTATAGTTCATGTTCATGTTCATATCATAGTTCATATTCTTGTCATATAGGGAAATAGCCTTAACCGGCATAGACCATATGAACTACATGGAATCCGGTGTACTGTCCCACACCAAAAAGAGGTGTCCTACTTGCCTAAGGTAGAACTAGTTTGTTAGCTTAGGTGGATCCACTAGCGAAAGACCTATGTGGGCACATAGTTATGGGATAAAAAGATTGCTACTAGAAACCCGGACTAACTGAGGCAAAAGGTTTCCATCTCATGAGATAACTATTTTGGGAACCCGGACTGACTGACGTAAAAGGAACCCATTGGGAAGCCGAACTAACTGGCGTAAAAGCTTTCATCTCATATTCATATCCACTCGGTGCTAAGCATAATTCCCTTTATTATTCATGTTAAGTCTTAACTTAGGTTCATGTTCATGAAAGAATGCCCTAGCACTCAAACCAACATAGTATCATGATAGCTCATATATTCATTAGGTGAGAATAGCCTTTCAACCTTTAGAATCATTAATATGTGAGTAAACCTTTCACACCATGTTCATAGTGTGTTCATGATAATAGCCTTTCAATCTAACACAACCACATTATCATAGTCATAGACTTTTCATGCATAGTCATGTGTAAGGGTATGGGGAGAATGATCTTTCAACAATACCACAATTACACCATAGTCATAGAATCTTCACTTTCTAAGTGAATCATAAGCTCATACACAATTCTCATAAATACGTACAAACCCTCATAATTTGCCCTTCAAGGACCATGAATCACATTCAACCCAAACATTTAGAATTGTTACATTAGATATGGAGAATACCATGATTCAATAAACTAAATCAATATACACTATAAGAAAAAGCCTTATTTAAGACCAAGATTTAGGGACGATTGAATTTTCACGTCTCTAAAAGTGTATCTATTAGGATGAGATTATATTTCGGTCCTTATTTGAACATTTTATTGAGAAGGTATTAAATCTAGTCCTTAAAAAAATAATTCACTGGTCCCAAAATCTATTGAGGGCCTTGAGCGGCAGAATTTTTCCGCCATTTTTATACTAAAATATTAAAAAAATGAAATTTTCATTTTAATCAAAACTTTAAGTGCTAAAAATTAAAGTATACAGAAGTGTATAAACAAAAAGACCATCATCTCTTTTATCTCAAAACACAGCAGCCCGTCGCCCTAGTTTGAGCTCTAAGATCGCCATTCCAACTGATCAAGGTCGTCACTTTGCCCTAATCTCAACTTTTTTTTGCTTTATCTTGATGTTTCTCTTCCCTAATCGCGTCTTTTTGTTGTTATCGTTGCTGCTTTGGTCAAAACTGAATTCCATCCAAGCTTTGGTCGAAACAAAAATCTAGGTTGGTTCCTCTTTCGATCGAGTTGTTGTTTCTTCTATATGTTTTATTGATATCATTTTTTCATTTTTGTATTATAGCTACTCTTTTTGTTGTTGTTGCTTGATCTTGATGCTCTTCTGCCCTAATCACATTTTTTTTCTTTTGTTGCTTCTCTGCTCAAACGAAATTTCACCCCAGCTTTGCTCGAAATAGAATTTCAGGTTTGTTCCTCTTCCGATCGAGTTGTTGTGTTTCTTCTATATGTAATGATGTCTTTTTTTCATTGTTGTATTCAAGCTACTCTTTTTGTTCTTCCTGCTTAATCTTGATGTTCCTCTGCCCTAATCGTGTTTTTGTTCTTGTATTGTTGCTTCTCTACTCAAAACAGATTCCACCCCAGTTTTGCACAAAATAGAATTACAGGTTGGTTCCTTGTTGTGTTTCTTCTATATGTCAATTTGCTCTCTTTGTTCTTCCTCTTATTTAACAATAAATAGATTAATGGTTTCAAAATCTGGTCTCTTTTCAGTCATATAATGAAAATAGTCATATAACCTTAGGTGCAGTAATTTGAGTTCCTCATTTTGATATGAAGCTTGTGTTTGACCTCCGACATTCTTATTGTTAGCTGCTTAACTAATGTGTCTATGCCTAGTGGAGCAAAACTTTTGATTCATCTCAATCATAGTGCGAAAGTGATCACCTTCACCCATAAATCTAACAAATCGACAACCTCGTTATGTGCTATATTTCTAGTTCTTTTACAACCTGAATTCCATTGATTGAGGAATAGTTGTCCCTGAATATCTTTTGAAACATGTAATATTTGAAATCAGCTGCCACGTTGTCGCGCCTCATTTACTCGCAAAATAAATAGACTTTCGACCTAACAATACTTTTGGGCTTTAGACTTGAATTGAATAGTCGCCACCTAATGAATTAAGGCGTGTTAGGACACCTATCTAACCTAACTAAATCTAACTAAGGTCAACGAACCAGAGATCAGGGTAAGGGTTCAAAGTACCTCGAGGGGAATGTGTTAGGTTCAAAAGTTTTTGAATGACGAACAGGTCGTATAGGTTCAACTATTCCTTGTAAATTGGCTCACAAACCTTTCCCGAGCTCGAAACCAAACCAGGCCATTATATCTATGATCTTTTGACTAAACCACGGTTGCACTTTAATGTTGCCCATAAGCTTAACTGTATGCTACATCTCACCGTCTAGATGACCTCTTTCTCCATAGACTACAACCTCTTCATGCTCCCATTCAAACTTCAAGCATTGATGAAGAGTAGAGGGAACCGCTCCAGCCATATAAATCCGAGGATGACACAGCAATAGGTTATATGAGGATGGAATGTCCAAGACCTGGAAAGTTATTAGGAAAGTAGCAGGACCAATGAGCATGTCCAAGGTTATTTCCCCAATAGTACCTCTCTGAGAGCCATCAAATGCTCTCACATTCATCTTCCAGGTTTAGATCTTTGCACTATCCATGCCCAACCTAGTTAACGTGCTCAGAGGGCAGATATTCAAACCAAAACCTGAATCAACCAAGGCTTTGGTGATTATCTTGTCCTGATACTGAGTTTAAATGTACAAAGCCTTGTTGTGGGTTGTTCCTTCAAGTGGCAACTCATCTTCGTGAAAAGATATTTTATATGCCTTAAAAACTTGCCCGACCATTTGGGCTACCTCTCCATGAGTGATGCTAGATGTGACATAGGCTTCACCCAGGACCTTCAAAAGAGCGTTTCGATGAGTTTCGAAAGATTGCAGCAATGATAGGATTGATATTTGAGATGATGTTTTACTCAATTGCTCAACAATAGATTACTCTTTAGCTTGCATTTTCTTCCAGATACCTTGATCTTCAAGCTTTACAATTGGCGCCTTGGACTTACTGGAGCTACCCTAAGCCAAATTTTTGGAAGTGTAAATTCTTTCGGATCTAGTCACTCTTGTTGCAGTGTCTGCTTCTTCCACTTTTGCTTTTCATTTTTTGTAGTCCCATGGGATAGCATGGATATCATATTGGACAAGTGGAGGCGCCCTACAAACGGTGAATGGGGGATTAGGCATGGCGACCTTAACCTCAAAAGGAATACGCTTTTGCACCACAACTGGCGTTTGGGTGGTAACTGTCATTGCTTCTTCTGGCTCAAGTGCCCAAATGGATTTCTCCTAATCTGAGGTATCATCAACTTCTACCATGTTGACATGATGGTTAGGCAGAGGGTTGTTTGCAACATTTGGTGCCGAATCCTTGAGCTGAATGGCCTCTGTATCAATCAGCATTTGAACCTTATATTTCAGGGCTCTACAAACTTCGGTAGTGTGACCCTTCATCCCAGAATGGTAGGCACAAACCTTGTTAGGGTCATACCATTTTGCGCGGACATCCACAGGCAATGCAGGAATTGCGGTGACATAGACAGCCTCTTTCAGTCTCTCATAAAGCTGGACTATGGGCTCAGCTAGAGGGGTATAGTTTTTTGCAGGTCTTCTTTCATATGGAGGTCTATTTCGGTAGTTTGGTGTTTGAGTGGGTGGTGGCATTTGGAAGTATGTTGACTGGGCATTATAGACAGGATATGAAGTTTGTTGATACTGAGGAAGAGCATTTTGATAATATACTGGCATGGGATGGCGAGATACAGGTGGTGGAGCTGAAAGATATGGAGTCTAAGGATATGGAGATGGAGATGAAGGTGGGGTTGTTGCTTGGTACTTATAAGGTGTTTTGGTTCCCTGAGCCATCATGACCGAACCTGTTTTCTTTCGGTTTTCTGCCATTCCACCGGATTGTAGAGCTTTATTGGTGGCTTGTAAGGCCTCTAGATTGATGATAATCCCATTTTTTATGCCTTCTCCAATTCTTTCGCCTAATTTGATAATTTCACCGAAACTTTTCTCAGCTACAAGGATCATCCTGTTATAATATTATGGCTCTTGGGCACGGATGAAGTAGTCTTTTATCTGAGATTCTTCCATGGGAGGTCTGGCCCTGGTGGCCTCAGACCTCCATCGTATTGCGTAATCCCTGAAAGATTTACTGGGCTATTTCTTCAGGTTTTGGATGTAGAACTAATCAGGTGCATTTTCTACATTAAATCCAAACCTATTCATGAAGTTTGTTGCCATGTCCACCCACTCAACCCATTTCCGAGGGTCTTGTTCAATATACCATGATAGAGCCTCCCCAGCGAGACTCATCATAAACAACTTCATGAGTATCTTTTCATCTCTCCCTACCCCTACAAGCTTGTCACAGTACATCTGCAGATGGGCTTTGGGATCTCCAATGCCATTAAATATTTCAAACTTTGGGAGCTTGTATTGAAGAGTCGCCACCTAACGAATTAAGGCGCGTTAGGGCACCTATCTAATCTAACTAAGGTCAACGAACCAGAGATCAGGATAAGGGTTCAAATTACCTTAAGGGGAAGGTGTTAAGCATCCCTCAAGGTCCACAAATGTGGGTCTCGGTTGTATCTCATGCAATATATGTGGGGGTTACAAGTAGCAGGTATGGTCACTTAATTTATTATTTAGTTAGTTAAACATGCTAGCTAAGTAACATAACATTAAACAATTAAGATCACTTCATTTATTTATTAAATTAATTAGGCATGCAAAACTATATGATAACGTAATATTAATCAATTAAGGTGCTTTAGTTATTTTAATTAATTAGACATGCAAAACTAGGTGATAGCATAATATTAAACAATAAAGGACACTTTAGTTATTTTAATTAATTAGTTAAGTATGCAAGACTAAGTGATAATATGATAACAAATAAATATTAAACAACTAATAAAGAGATAAGCGAGGGGACAGAAATTGCACAAGTAGATAGGCAAACAATTTTTATATTTTATTTAAGCTACCCCCAGTAATTCTAATTATAAACATACAAAGGGACAAAAGGAAAGGGAAACTCCGAAGGACTTAACGAATCAGCACTCGACACAAGTAGATAGGCAAACAATTTTTATATTTTATTTAAGCTACCCCCAGTAATTCTAATTATAAACATATAAAGGGACAAAAGGAAAGGGAGACTCCGAAGGACTTTACGAATCAGCACTCGACTTTCCTTTATTTTTTCGATAGGCTTCCGTGTAGGGACAAACAAAACCAAGGTTTGTCACTTTAAGCCTGAGTCGATGTCATCATATATGTCGAGCCTAAACTACTCCTACCCCACCACCACATGCATAACATCTCTAAAAGGTGCCTAGTGTCTCCGCTTAAGGTCCAAGAGGCATTGGACTACTATTATGGTGGATTTAGACCAAAATAAAATATAAATTCCTAATAGGCCCACCTAGACACCAAGTCAAACAAATAGGACGTCACTTAGCATGTAAAGTCTCATGTTGGCCTCTAGATTAGATTATTTAGCATGCTAGCAAACATAAGTAATTTGTGAAAAGGTCTAATGCTAAGTGTGTGAACATACAATCAAAGAGCAAATATTAACAGTTAATTGAGCAGACGTGTATATTATGAGGAAAACAGTGGCAAAAGTAATTCAACTAAACAATCTCACATATAGTAGATTTTAAGTCTAGAGGTAAGCCAGTGGCAGAATGGCATTAATTAATATGCAGAAACTGATTTAGCTTATTTTAAGTGAAAAAACAGTGCAAAAATTAATTCGAACAAGATTTAATCGGGGCAGCAAGTAGCAGATGGAATTAATTTTAAGTGGAAGAACAAGTATTCATGCAAAATTTAGTGTTCAACTGATTTTAAAGGGGGCAGAAATTAATGACATAACAGATTTTTATTTATTTGATTTCAAAATATAGCATGAAAAGTGATCACACATACAGAAATATTTAAAAACAGTAGCAGATTTAATTATTATTGCAGAAATTAATCAGTAACTGATTTTAATCAGGACAAACACGTAGTAAATGCAGAAAAACAATAGCAAATTTTAATATTAATGCAAAAATTGCCTATTTTGAGCAGAGAATATTCGTAATAGATTTACTTCTATTTTTTAGAACATGCTGAAAATTAGTAGATGCCTATATACATGCTATCTAAGTGATTAACATGCTGGTTGATTAATTACATGCGACAATAACCAAATAGAGTAGATTTTAAATAACATGCTGGCAACTAATTGATTTACTTTAAGTGGCAAAATATGTTACAAATGCAGAAAATATTAGCAGTGAGCAGAAAACAATCATGAGCTTATTAGAAGCCTGTAGACATGCAGTCTTTAAGTGATTGATATGCTGAAATTTTATTAGCAAATTAATTAGAATTTGATTTATTAAATGGCAAGCTTGAGTTATAAAAACACACGGACATTATTTAGACATCAATTTTATTAGTTAAGACCTATGGACATGCTTTCTAAGTAAAGAACAAGATCTACTCTATTGGCATGATTTCTACACCCGAATGATATATTGAGCGATATTTAAATTCTATAGGCATGGTATTTATCTAATATGTAACAAAGTTTTTAAACCTATATGCGTGATTTCTAAGCCCAAAACATGTAAAGTAAGAATAATCCTTATGATCATGATTTCTAAGTAGAACATGTTGAAAATTATAATAATATTCAAACAAGACCTATAGGCACGTACTCTAGGTAAAATAATACAGCGATTAATTAAACAATCACATTAACAGATAACAATCAAGACAAGATAGACGCATTTCAGGTTTTCCTTTCTTTTAGATTTATTAGCATGCTAAAAAAAATATTAACAAACAAGGTTTTATTAAAACTAACCAATTAAAGGGCTAAAATTATTCTAATTTAATTCAACATGTGTGAGTTACTGGAGTTAATTATTTCAAAACTATTAACATGCTTAAAATTACTAAATATGCTTCGTTGAGCATGCAGTAAACAATAGCACAAATATTACCACATAAGCATGTTTTTCTCGAATGTTGGCAAGAAATTCCAACTTTAACAAAGTTTAGACGGACACATAATTGAACATGCTCACAAGACTTTGTGTGATCAACCAATGCAGACTTTTAAATAATCACATGTAAAAAAAATGAAGTAAATAACTAAACAGTTAGCACGTAATTCCCCTCCCCTTTTAGACCATCCCCAAGTTATTCATATATATAGAGAGTTAGAGTTTACAACAAAAGTATTACAGAACCATATTAGCAAAATACAAATGTTATAGCTAAAAAAAATCTTGTCCCAATGACCCATCCCAGGCAACTCTTCAAACTCCTGGAACTAAATTCAGTCTGCTAAACCAAAGTGGAAGAGTGAATGGATAGTACAATGAACTAATTATAAAATAGCTCAGAGAATACTCACCGGATTCGAACAAACAATTCATTTAAGCAGAATATAATATCACACATAATAAGGGAGAAGAAAACTGACCCGGATGCTTTCTTTTATTTATTAATACCCAATTCTGGACTTAAGATAACTAAAATGATGCAGAACGGAAATTAAACATGTATAAAGGATACTAACCAGTTATGCAGTAAAAGAAAACAGCAATGAAGATCCACACTTAATCCAATAACCGACCCGAACACAGCAAAATAGCAAGTAGAGAGGAGCTTTAATGTTTACCAGAAATCTTAATTCTCTTTTCTTTCTTTTTTTTAAGAGTAGAGAGCAGTATTTATTTTTTAGTATTCTCCTATGTCAGCAAAAATGTACGCATCCTTAAATAATGAGGGGAGGAGTCCTTTTTATAGTCACTAAGAGATGAACAAATAAGGAAAAGGAAATAATTAATTATATATTGATTTTCCTTATTGGAAAAGAACTGAACGGACAAAACGTTGTTAATTTTTTTTTTTTTTTTTTACCAAAATAAAATAGTACCAAACTAAATGCAACAGTCAAATGACATATTAATTTGAGGAGAGCCAAAAATTATGCACCGATCATAATATTTACTCAATTATGGGTTACTATAAATGTGACAAGTAAGAATCAGTCAAGACAAATATTAAGGGAAGGAGGGATCAATTATAAAATTATTTCCAAAAAATAAGAGAGTAAAATTAGTCTAATCTTTACCAAATATAAACAAGTACTGAGAACCGGTATAAAATTCTAATTATGGCATGTGATCAACTAATAGCAGCCACTAATATATAAAATTAAGCAGACAGATAAATATCTAAAGGAAAGAAATAATTTACAATTCAATTCAAGCATTTATATATAGCAACATAATCAAACCGATTTACCAAATTTCCTGCAAATTGCAATCAAATCAACAAGTACCACAACACCGATTATAGACAATTAGCTAATATTAAGGCACTTAACAGGAATTAACAGGAAACTCTTTGGTTCAGTCGATAAATATTTTGGGCAAGTAGGCAACACAAATCATATTAGCAGGAGTCACAACTTTATCAATATCAGCATACTAATATCCATTTACAGAGACTAAAACATATTCGAACATATAGCAAAGTGATGAAATTATGGGCCGAAACTTACACTATAAGGACATGTTGATATGCCAGACATGAACAAACGTAAGAATTTTAACAATTCACAGAGAAAATATGCTTAAATAACATTTCAGCAGTCAACAAATCTGACAAAGTGCAAGCAAGCAACAGTAGACCATAAGTTCACTAGTTCACTAAGAATTCAAATGAAAAATCGGACAAGAGAATAACCTGAACGGATCTGTTGAGATCCGTCTTTTAACAAACCATAATTTTAATTATCAAGTTGACCCAACTCTTGATCGGAATCCTTGGTCGGCACTTGTTGTCTCCATGGTGTTGTTGTTTTTCCAAGGCTCTTCGACAATCGCAACTGCTGCTGGTTTTCACACTCTCTCTGGTGGCTCGCGTCGTCGGAGCTGCTGCCTGCACTGGTTAGCCTGGCTGCTGGTGTTCCTCGTCGGTGGCTCGTTGTCCGATTGCTGATGTTACTATTCGTCGGGGATCGCTGGTGGAGCTTGTGGTTGTCGGAGCTGCGCCATTCGTTGGCCGCATCGCCAATCGCCGGTGTTCCTCGTCTGGTGCTAATCGGACGAGGAGAAAAAGGAGACGGAGAAGAAGGGAGGAAAGGGGAAGGGAGAGAGAGAGACGCGGTTGCCACCAGCAAGAGGTGGCGATTGTCGCCCGAAAAAAATGGAGAGGAAATTTGAGTGCGGCACTAGAGAGAGGAGAGGAAGATAATGAAGATCTTTAGGGTTCTGGTCTTTAGAACTAAAAATGGAAAGAAATGGAGGAGTGAATTTGAACCCTTGATTTAAATGAAACCGACGATCAAGATTAACTTGATGGATGATGTAAAATATGGACGGATAAGATGAGAGTTGGAATGGATTTAGACTGGCCAAAATTGCAATAAAATTGGCTAGAATTGAAATGAAAGGGTGGCTAGAATTGAAAGAAATTAGAATAAAATAGGATAACATTTAAACAATTTTGAGGAAAATTAAAGAAATGCTATTCAATTAAAATACTACAAAATATTATAATATTTTAGTCATTTAAATTTTTAAAACTTTTGAATTATTTCGAGTTTTACTAATAATTTTCAAAAATATTTTATTAATATTTATGATAATTTTATTAAAGAAAGCATACTAAAATATATAATTTTTAGACAAAATCGACTAAAATTTTAAACTCGAAATATATTTTAAAAATAAGTATTTAATCGAATAGCATTCCCAAAAAGGGTTAAAGGTCGGTCAAAATTGGATGTCAACACACGTCACCTATGAAAATATAGTATATTCAAAGGTATTATCTGAATGTTTTTTACCCGATTCAAGTCTTGCCGAGTTGAGCCTAAAATTTTACTTAATGTTAGGCATTAAGGTACCATTGTATACTTATATTTGCGCAGCTGCATGATTGATAATTTAGTTATTACTAATTTTCTTGATTCTTTCTTTATGTATTAGTTTGAGGATGCGATTAAGTCATTCTTAACTTTAGCATAAGTTAGTTATGAGCAAAGACTTTTTAATCATAAACGACTACCAATAAGGATTTTTTTAATCACAAGCGACTATTTAATCAAAAAGACTTTATGATTCTTAGTGCAATCTGGTTATATTTTTGTTAAAAAATGCATTTCATTCAATTTTGGAATCCAAAAAGTCACATGTGATTTGAGTGAGCTGTACAATAAGCCTCACTATCAGATAATTAGATACTTCATCTTATCTTATCTTAAGATGAGTTAAATGGAACACCATGAATAATGCCTTTAAACAAATAGTATACGTTTTAACCAGTGGTGTATCAATCATAACACACATTTCTGTTTTGTGCATCTAATTATAACAAGTTGTATGGATCTTACTATTTTTTTTATCCTTTATCTTTTTTAATATAACTTTTATGTACTTTTCAAGGTTATGGCTCCTAGTAAGCAATGGATGCAACTAGTTGACCATCGGCTCGATGAAACTTACTTAGTTGGCGTGCAAAACTTTTTGTATTATGCTTTTCAAAAAATAAGAGAAGAATATGAAATACGATGTCCATGTGTCAAATGTTACAATACAACTTTAGGAACTCGTAAAATAGTTGAGACACATTTGCAAGTATATGGAATAATTAAGAATTATACTTTTTGGTATCACCATGGAGAACGTTTGGGTGAGCCATTGTCAGAATCTAAATTTGAATTTGAATCTGAAAGATGGTGATGAAGTAGAAGAATATGATAGTGAGGATGAAGTAGAAGAACTGCTGAGAAATTTATATCATAATCTTGATGGAGGAACTACACATACTGATGGTGATGATTTACTTGAGGAGGAACCAAATGTTGAAGCAAAAAGATTTTACAGCCTATTGAAGGATTTCGAGCAGCCTCTATATCAAAATTCCAAAGCTTCATAGCTTTCCTCTTTGATTAAATTGCTTCACATCAAAAGTATGAGTCGTTGGAGTAATGCGTCATTTACAATGTTATTGAAAATATTGAAAGAGGAGTTGTTGCCGGATGGCACCAATTTTCCAAACTCATATTATGAGGCAAAGAAGATAATAAAAGAGCTCGGCCTTTCTTACAACAAAATTGATGTTTGAACTAATGATTGCATGTTATACTGGAAAGAGGATAGCCAACTCGATTAAATCTTTGCCTAGTGCTATTGGAAAGGGACGAGGACGAGAGCTTAAATCTTTGGCTGAGATAAGAAATTTGCCAACTAAGAGTTATGTTTCTCAATCTAGTGATCTGGTTAATCAATATATCCAAGAAATTGAAACAAGTAAGAAATTTACCAACTAAGAGTTATGTTTCTCAAAAAGAATCTTCTAAAGTATTGATAATATGATTTGTTTTCTTCATGTTGTGTAGAAAAGGGACGAGGACAAGGACTTACAAACTCTACTTTGTTTACTAGTCAAGGAATGGCAACGATACCTAAGAACTCCATTGAACTTGAGAAAGAGAACAAGCAAAGTAACCCCTCAGCTCATGCATCGACTAATCTAGGTAAGAAATACACCCAAGAAGTCTAGACAAGTAATATTTTTGGAAATCTGCTATGTTTTCAAATTAAAGTTCAAGTTTGTCTGTAATACCTTTGAGCTATTTTCAATTCCTTACTTTCCAGATGTAGCACATCGTAGCTCCCCAAAGAGCAACCACCATTTTCGTCTTAAACTTCTTCTAGTTAAAGAAGAGGATGAAACATACTTGATATGCTGAAACTTGTTTTTTATATTTCTTACAGCTTCTCGCTCTCAAAAGGAATAAATTATTGATAATATGATTTGTTTTCTCTGTGTTGTGTAGGGAAGGGCCGAGGACAAGGAATTACAAACTCTACTTTGTTTACTAGTCAAGGAATGCCAACGATACCTAAGAACTTCATCGATCTTGAGAAAGAGAACAAGCAAACTAACCCCTCAGCTCATGCATCGATTAAAGTAGGTAAGCAATACACCCAAGAAGTCTAGACAAGTAAAAAAAATTAAATCTGTTATGTTTTCAAATAAAAGTTCAAGTTTGTCTGTAACAACTTTGAACTATTTTCAGTTCCTTACTTTCCTATTTCATGGTTGAATCCATTTGTTTCTCTTCTTTGTATTAATGTTTAAATTTCTCTATTACTATGTTTTTTCGTATTTAACAATCTAATCTTCTCTGCAAGTACGTGTCAATTTTTTTCAGCTTCTTTATCTCTGAAACACTATGCTAAAGTATTGGTAATATGATTTGATTTATCCAGGTTCTATAGGGAAAGGGCGAGGACAAGGACTTAAAAGCTCTACTTTTTTTACTAGTCAAGGAATGGGAATGAAACATAACAACAACATGACTTCTGAATCCGAGGTGGGATGTATTAACAAGAGTGTTCTTTATGCTAATCAACATACAAAAACTCCTTCTAAAAGAACAAGAGCGAATTCGAGCATGTTCTCTAGTCAAGAAATGCAAATAATGGATAAAATGATTCTTGAGAAAAAGGATATGCAAACTACTGATCAGGTTATGGAACACTCTCAAACAACTGAAAAATGTGCGATATTTTCAATCCATATCTTATTAATTTATAAAGTTGAATTTGATTGCTATAGTTCTTACTAAATTATGCAATGTAGGTTCATCTAATCCTACAAAGGTAAGAAGAGTTCGAGGGAGCAACATGTGCAAAGAAGTTGCTTCACTTGAAAATGGAGAAAAGCTGAAAGTAATATTTTATAATAATCAAACTGTTGGAACAAATAGCAAATTATTTTTGAGGCATTTAGGAAAAATTGTTCGTGACCGTAATATATGTCCGTTGGGAATAACCTCATGGAGTGATATTAAACCAGAAAAGGTAAGTCACATGTGGGAAGCTGTTGAGGTAATAAAATTTTAACTCCATTCAAATCTTTCATTAACATAAGTTCACAAGGATCTGCCGATAATATTTGTCCAATAAATCTGTTCTTGTTCTACTGCAACAAGGATCTGTATAACATGATGGTCCAGTGTTATGATAAAAAAAAAAGTGAGTTCTTCAGTCCCAGAAGCGAGAAGCGAGACTTCAGTAAGAGCGAGAAAATACTTTATTTTGCAATTTCCCCTGTTTTGTGTTTTTCTATTGTGCAATATAATCTTCTCTAGTTTTTTTATTTCAGTTTTGCAATTTCTTTCTCAACCTTGTATTGCTTTCTCTGTTATGCTCTGTTTATTGCTTAACAGACAAATGAGAATTGATCTAAAAAGCGAGAAAAAGTGATTCTTAATCTTACACAATTAAAATCCTAAATGAAAGAGGATAGTAAAAGAACAACATCTAATAAAATTTCCTAGTCTTTTATCTTGTTTACTTTAGAACTGCTACTTATTGTACTAGAAGAACATATCTTTTTTCATTTTGTTGTCCTATCTTGATTCTTCTACCTTGGTAATAACTTAACTCATGTCTCAATTTTTGTAGCACAAATTTGAGGTTGTTGACATGAATGATCTTCGTGATCATATCTTGAACTGTTGACATGGCTACGAGTTTGTGTATACCCATAATAAATACCACTCAACTGGTTCGGATAACTATTGCCATAAAATTGCCAGCAAGTTAGTTTCCTTATCACTGAATTTGACTGGCATCCAAGTTACCAACGAAAATCTGCAATTAAAATTGTTTAATATGAGTACAGTTCGAGAGAAACAATGAATGATGATATAAAGAAATGTATTGACTATCGTATTAGTAGGGTCATCCTCATTTTGATTTCTAGTACTTTGATATGAAACTGCAAATGAAAGAACAAAGGTGAGGGTGGTTAGAAGAGATGTATGTTAAAGCAAAGGAAAAATGCATTTGAAAAACAAAACTAAAAGCAAATGTCCCCATAAAACAGTAAAAGTTAACACAAAAGGTCAGGCATGTCTAATACTTAGACATGTTTTCATCGTCACTAAATTGGTGGGTACTCAACTCTGCATTCCAGATTAAACACACAAGGTCTGATCGTTCAGAAGAAAAGTAAAATCAACATCTTTGTCTACATTATTGTCTGCATTGTTTGGGGGGACTGGGGAGGGTTGGTATGGGGATGGAAATACACAAGACCTGTTTCTGGACAAAGCAAAATTATTGTCTGCATTAGCCCTGTTATAAGTTTCGAGATTATGTTTATTTCACACAAGAGATTTCTGCCCTATTTTTTGTTCATTGCAGTTGTTTTTGCCCAACTTATTTTTCATTCTTGCTCGTCTCTAAAGCTATTGAGTCCATTTGTTTTCATTATCTAACAAATGTTATATATATATTTAGTTGTAAATCTTTAAAATTATATTAGATTCTCGGTGTAATGACCCTCCTGGTCATTTCTGTGTTTTGCCTTTTGTGTGTCGTTTAGAACATTCCTGTAGTGGCACAAGTCATTTATGACTTGCTGGGACTGACAGTTCGGTCACCTGGTCGTTCATTTGGTCTTGGTGCGAGTTTTAGTGTTTTTGGAGTTTATGAACCTTGAACAATCATTTTTTATCAAAAGTTCAAGAAGATGACATCAGAATCCAATTTTGACGATTCCATCAGCTCCGGAAGGGTCATTTTAGGCTGATAGTATGATCAACATGACTCCCGAGGTTTTCAGTGTGAGTCAGTGCGATTAGGCGTTTTAACTTTAAGTTTAAGCCTAAGTTTGACTTTAGTCAACATTCTGAGTAAACGCGCTTGGATGAGAATTCCGTCAGTGCAGTTAGCTCCGGAATGTTGAGTTTGGTCTAGATTGACCCTTCTTTTGTGTCCCGAGGTTTTCGATATTTTTCCGAGCCCTTTTGTGGTTTTTGACTTAAAATGACATTTGGGTGTGCGACCCACTTTTTATCGAGATGACCTCTGATGGAAATTTTGATTGCGCTGTTGAGTCCGGAATATCGATTTTGGTATGGTTGCATATCTCGTTTGCGTGCACGGGGTTCCGAACGAGATCGGAGCACCCCGTCGGAGTTTTTAGTTTTTGGAAAATTGCAGAAAATCTGCTATTTAGTGCAGAAAAACAGCAACATTTTTCCAAACCTTAAAACCTTCATAACTCTCTCATCTCTCAACCGATTTAGGTGATTCAAAGTGTGGGAGCTTCGTATTGTCGGTGGCTTCGCTATAGAGTGTTCGTAAGTTGTCAGGTGCACGTAATTCGAGGTAATTTCGTGATTAACCTGACTGTTGTACCCTTTTTCGAGCTTTTGTTTTTGGCATTCTTGTTTTGGTCATATCTCACTCATTTTAGCTCGGTTTTGGGTGATTCGAAGTCCCACGTGTTGGGAATTATTGTGGCTAACTCGTAGAGTGTTCAAAAAGTGCTGGGCACCTTTTCATTCTCGTTAATTTCAAGTTTAGACTGCTGCTGTTTTCTTTTTTTAGTGGATTAAAGTGTGATTTTCTTGTTTGTTGGTTTTTGCTGCGTTTTGAGCCCCGAATTGCGTTCCATTTTGGAACACAAGTTTGGGGTGCTGCTTAGGGTCTCTTGACGGAGTCAAATTCGGACAGTTCGGTGCGGGTCCCACGATTCCCGTTTTGACTCCTAAATTGACCCGTCTCTGTTTGTTGTGATTTTGGTGTCTAAACGACCGTACTAACGTTGTGATCCTATATTTGATAGAGTGACAGCGTTCAAGGGTCGTTCGGGAAGGAAAAGCTCCGATAAAGTGATTTGGAGAGAGCGTGATCGGCCTTAAGGTAGGCTACGACTTCCTTTCTTTTAGATTAATCTTAATTGTGTAAAAGCATGTCGATTGGAGCGAATTGGGGGTGGGTACCAGTTTCCTACTTTACTTTGATTAGATACCTCCTGCTAGGATCAATTGGCTATATTTCGGGTGTAGTAACATGTTAACCGGTTTAGTAGAGTCGCATACTTATGTGCTAAATGTTATTGTATACTTGTATGCTATGTGTTGCATTCCTTGTTCATCCTTAATCGTAGGCATGATGTCTTTTGTCTAGGTTAGGCTAGCATTGCCTTAGACTTATGACCTGTGCAGGCTGGATAGCCTTGACTTTCTGCTGACGTCGTTCGGATGACTTAGCTCCTTGTAGACTGGAATAGCTGACTTGAGTCTAATAGTTTGAGCCTTAGATTAGGCGTTATCGCTGCTTGTTGTACGTCTGTATCTTCTCCCTCTCATTCTGCGGTTCCGACGCATTCTTGAAGGTTTGGTGCATCACTAGAGGCGTGGGATTGAGATAGTATAGGCTTGGAGACTTTTCTGTGATTTCTTAGAGTGGACGGCGTTCCACGGTGGTTGTTGTGGGATTGGATCCTATTGGAGATACCATCACCCCCGGGGTCGTTCTTTCTAGCTGGGCTGGGAACGTATCGCTGGCTGGGTAGACTCGGTGATATCGGCGATCGCCCCCGAGCCTCTCTTTCTAGCCGGGCTGGGAGTGTGCTGCTGGCTGGGTGTCCCCGGGTCGCTCTTTCTAGCTGGGCTGGGAGCTGACTGCATGGTAGGACGACTCGCGATATCTACCTCACTCATGGGTCCCTCTTTCTAGCTGGGCTGGGAGTGGACTGTTTGGTTGGGTGCCCTCTGGGGTCACTCTTTCTAGCTGGGCTGGGAGTGCACTGCTGGCTGGGTGGAGTTTGATGGATTATCTTGGTTACTTTGGGCTGGGAGCCCGGTTTTCTTCTTTGTCAGTAGACTTAGCTTTTCTGTGTACCTATCGGGATTATGGGGGTCCGTTCATGTTTTATTTAAACTTGCACACGAGTGTACCTTCTGGGCTTATGGGGGTCCAATTAGGTTTAGTTTAGTTGTACTTAGTTTGTTTCTGGTATGCTCGTGTGCTTTCTTTTCATATCCGCTTTGACCTTTCTGTGTCTAGATTCTATCATTTCTTATTGTTTTTACCCTTTTTGCTCAATCGACTTATGATGCCTACTGAGTACCTGTTGTGTTGGTACTCATGCTACGCTCTGCATCTATTTCGTGATGCAGGTCCCAGTACTAGTTATCAGCGGTGAGTAGTTCCAGCCTTCTTTTGAAGTTGTGACTCGAAGACGAGGGCGAGCACTTGACGTTTTGGGTTTGTTCTGCCTCCTTCTTTTGGTTTAGCTAGTCTTGTTGCCTTTGAGACACGCTCTGTTGTGGTCCAATTTTGGGACTTGTACTATTTATTACATAGCTCTGTACTAGTGACTTCCAGGTTCTGGGAGAGATCATGTATATATTTATTTTGGTTTGCTTCCGCCTTGTTGTCCTTGTTTAGTTTATTGTTTCCGCTAGTTTCTACCCTTACACTCATTGCTTGATGTTCTGGGTTTCAGGTTGGCTTACCTACTACTAGGGTATAGTAGGATCCATCATGATTCGAGAAATCGGGTCGTGACACTCGGTCAATGCATCTTAAAGTTTTTCTAATGGATTTTTTTTCTTATTTTCTTGCAGCTTTTGTTGATGTTTCTGGATAACACTTGATGAAGATTGGAACTTTTAATATTTTGCCTAGCTTGTGTTCATTCTTCTGTGCAAGATATAAGTTTAGAAGAAGATGAATGAGCTCACTTTTAGAGTGCTACATATTTAATGCAAAACTTGATGCCATAGTCTAACTCGGATGTTAGCTATGTTTTTTTGTTAAGCAAATATTGAAACATATATCATGGATGTCAACTAGATTATCGTAATTAATTGTTTTCTTTACATATATCTTATTGTCCCTGTCTCTTCTCTATATATATCATCTTTTCGTAGCGAAATTTTTAGTAGCAATTTGATATTTGTTGAAATGTATTAGTGCTCCATCTAGGACAAGAATTATGCTAGTCTTTAAAGGCCAATTATGACCAGGCTTGTTGCTCATCTCTAATGCTATCCTAGGATGGGATTGTTGATAGTCGCCAAAGCTTATTCTAGGACGAGATAGTTCTCATCTTTAAAGTGATTCTAAGGACAGGTCTTTAATGGTCGCTGGAGATTACTAGGACAAGATCTATATCATCTATAAAGATTATTACGACTAGTTTTTGGTGCTCACTATAGAGTTTTACAGACTTGAAAAACATATTTTCCAAAATATGTTTGATCTATTTGAGACCAGAAATAACGTCCCTAAAGATATTTTGCGACCAGATTAGATGTGTAACACCCCAGATTCGTGAAGGAAAAATTTGAAGAATTTTCATATTTGGCAGGTGCCCAATCCGCATCAGGATTTGGACAACTTTTAAGTCAAGGGTGTTTTTGTCTTTTCCCACTCTTCTTTTAATTCCTAAATTAAAAGGGTTTTAGTTAGTCATTTCAAATCCTAGAAACCTAACTAGAACTTACCTAAGTCATTTAATTAACTAAAACAAAAGAAGAGAGAAGAGAGAGGGGTTGCCGAAACCCTACCTAAACCCTAGCTGCCACCGAGAAATGCTAGAAATTCGCCGGAAAAGTCAAGTCCAGCCCCAGTTGAGAGTTTTTCGTGGAGATTTCGTCACCAGGTATGTTGGATTTCACTAATGGGTCCATTTCGCCCGTTAGATTCCTAGAATTCAAACAATTCTTGATTCCATGCTATGAACGAAATTAGGGTTCTTGAATGTTTCTTGATTTTGGGTTTTAAATGTTAGAACGATCCAAATATTGATCGTTTTTCAATGATTATGAATGAACCCTAGTATCTTCTAAAGTTACAGCCAATTTTCATGAAGAGACTGTTTTAAAAACGTTCCGATTTATAAATCACGTTTTTAACTATATGTTCTAACGTCCAAACAGCATGTCACGTTTTAGTTATGTTTTATTGTACAAATCAGCATGTCACGTCTTCTTCAGATTATCGTATGAATTTCAGAACCCTAGCTATGTATTTCTTTAGTTCTTGAATTACATGTGTTAGGACAGACTTTATCATAAATCAGTTATACATGCCTCAGTATTATGCATAAATGTAAGTTTAAATTGTTGCGTTCAGTTTGCATGTCTAGTTTTGAGCTATCCAGAACAATTACAGAAAATCAGTCATAATCAGTTTACTACTAAATTCATTGGGACTAGCATAATACCGAGATGGACTAGAGTTTAGCGTACCCAAATAGTCCCAGAACTACTAGCCAAGTAGATTGTAAGTCCCTTCCATGAGCAACAGATTAGTGATCACGCCAGCATGCATTTATACCTCTGGCAGGGTATATTGGGTCCTCTCGATGGGGCGTATACATCGGACTCCACATTCAGCTCGTATGGTTTTATTATCGGTGATTAGTAGCTCCCACAAATCAGTCAGACTCCATTTGCATTGACCATCGTTTAGTATTCAGTTTCAGCATGTCATAGTTGGTCATTGCATACAGATCAGTCATGTTTAGTATTTTTTTTGGCATTCTATCATATCCACATATATGTCATTGCTTTTTACTTGGTCAATTATATATGTATTTCAGCGATATTCCATCCTTATGCTCGATATCTTTCAGTACTGATGCATATATTACGCTACATCTTCTTGTGATGTAGGTTCAGACTCTCAGCATCCAGATTGCACTTAGATCATTTTTCGATCTTCAGCTCAGCAGACTAGTAGTGGTAAGTCCTCATCCTCTAAGGACCAGAGACATGATATCCTTACTACTTTCAGTCTTTAGTTTCAATTTTGCTAGATCTAGTTGGGGCATGTCCCAACATTTCTAGTCAGTTTAGAGGCTTACTTTCAGACATAGTTAGTTTCAGCCTAGTATGAGTTAATATCTTTTGTATTAAACTCTCTCAGTTATAGTATATGGGTATTCCCCATCATTTCTTTATTTATGATTATAGTTTCCGTATCAGTTATCTTTATTCATGCTAATTATAGTTGTAACGACTCGGAAAATGATAGGTTAAGCAAGAGCATATGACTTTGTGTTGACTTTATAATGAGGTTCTATGAGGGGTTTTTATGTAATTTCGTTTTAATAGTGTTACATCCGACAATTTAAAATGAATATGAAGAAGCTTGAAATTGGAAGTAGTCACTTTTGGAAAAAGTTCAGAACCTGGAAATTTGGTTAAGTGTGGGAAATCAGTGAGTTTTTGGCCAACTTTGAGCAGTCATAACTCCT
>JAJOOO010011746.1:0-44231 GCA_029582685.1 Solanum piurae | reverse complement strand
TAAAAAAAAAAAATTAAATTTTATACATTAAGTAAAAAAATAAATAAATCCATGTTATTATTTCCAACTACCCCCCCCCCCCCCCATTTGTCTTCTTTTTTCACATTAGATGTTTCTCCACTTCAACAACCATCTATGGTACAATGTAAGAGACCTATCTTATTTGGGGGTTAGGATTTGTAACTCCATCTTCACTAATTCCTAGTCATTTTAACTGAAGAAAAAAAATACCCCAATAACTATGCACACACCCATAGTTCTTTCCAATCTTTTTAGATCTTATTTTTGTTGACTCACTATTTTTTTTCTTAATTTTGATGAATTTGTAGTTGTTATCTAAACACTCCAATTATTGAGAACTCAATTTGCTAATTTGTTTGAATAGAGAAATCACTTGAAGAATAATCACATCTACCAATCCTTGTGGTTTGACCTCGACCTCATAAGTTGCATTATTATGTTGCATGGGATCATCTACGCTCTAAAATATGAGACACAATTGAGCGTTTATACGGCGTCATTGCCGCAGTTTGGTTAACGATAGTCTTTTACTGATTTTTAAATTTGAACTTGTGTGCATTTTTGTGTTCTTGTTACTTTTTATTTGTGTTGCTGCTTGCCAAAAACAGGACAAGATGAATCAAGAGGATGACAAATATATTGTTGGTGATGTGGGGTTCGCAAATGAATTCACTGAAAATGAAGCACCCACGGAGATAGGTGTAGTCAAATCAATTTGCCTACCACCGGAGGTAGGAGATGTCGTATATCAAGTGAAAAGACAATGCTTCATTTCTAAAAATGAAGGGCTATTAGGAGGTAAAGTTGTTTTAAATGAGGAGTATAAGTCAAGAATTGTTTCGATTGAGATTGATTCCTTTCTCATTAACTGGAGACACTACCACATGGCTTGGAGACCCTGAGGGTCAATCACCACTTGGGTGGAACTGAAGGCTATTTTTATTAAGAGATATTTTTCTATTTTTCTTGAAGTTGAGTTGAGAGATGAAATCAGAAACTTTCTGCAAAACCCGAAAGAACCACTTTATGAAGTTTGGCTGAGATTTAAACAAAGGTTTGTTCGGTGACCAAGGCATGATTTATTTAAGGTTGTTTAGTTACAATATATCTTCCGATCTTTGAGTAGTCGAAACAAAAACAGATTCTCAAGAGCATGCCAGGTGGATCAATTATGGATCAGTCATTTGATAGAGCAAAGTGTTTACTCTAAAGGGTTGTTCGAACAAACTGTAATTGTAACAAAAGGGGAGCCGAAGGGACGATAGGAGTCACCTCTACTAAAGAGTGTGAGGAGAAAGAAAGAGTCATAGTAACCACCAAAACCATCAAAGCCCTTGCATCTTGTAGATTGGAAAGAAACTTACAAAAGTGTTAATATGGGGAATGAATACCGAGAATTAGAAACAAGTAAAACCGTGGTTTATTTCCTCATAAAAATGGTATCAAGTAATGAAGAGATCTATACAAGGAGTTCAATCTCTTATTACCCAAGGGTAAGATACAAATCCTGGATAGATGAGGGATGATACCCAGGTCAAAACAAAAGAAAGTTTCATAAAGAAAAGGAGTAAGAGTCATTGGTCTAAGCTAACATGGAAAGAATACTGGAGAAAGTTCTGTAGAAGATAATTTCTACAAATGAATGAGTAGAGTAGTTGAAGCACGACCTTGTATAGCTTACACAAATCGTAGAATCATGTGCCCTCTCAATTGAAAATCTAGAGAAAAACATGAATCAACTCTCATCTCAGATGTGATTTTGGCCTACAACTAAGCTATAATTGGTGAGCCTATCTTGCCTAAGAAAATTGAGGAAGAACCGAAGAAAGTAACCTTTGGAATGAAGAAAGAAGAGTCTTAGCTAAGCAATCTTTGCATAAGAGTCCTGGCTAGTAACTATTCATCACTCGAGAAGATTCAGTGGCAACGCCTATTATCAAAAGTTCTCAATGATGTTAAGCTCTGTCAATATCGATGGTCCATGCACAAATGAGTATGCTTCTACACCAAGTAATGCTCAATTAATGAAGGCTTTGTGTGAACCCTTGTTTTCACGCCCCGAGGCTACCCCCTTAACGTAACACTGATCTAGAATCACTATTCGTCACTCAAGAAGATTCAATGGAAATGCCTATTATCAAAAGTTCTCAATGATGTTAAGCTCAGTCAATATCGATGTTCCATGCACAAATGAGTATGATTCTGCACCAAGAAATGCTCAATTCATGAAGATTTGGTGTGAACCCTTGTTGTCACGCCCCGAGGCTACCCCCTTAATGTAACACGAGATCTAGAATCACGAGTGGCCCCAATCTAACCCTGAGTGTGACATTTCATAAGCATAATGTAAATAACTAAGTAAAACGTGAACTATGCGGAAGCTTAATCAATAAATATCCGGTGTGGGGATAAAACCCAAATAGTCTGACCATATAAAACATACGTAGAGTTTTGTGATAACTGACAACAACTTAACAACTCAAGCTGAATCTATTATTATGTCTCAAAAGCCTCTAACTGAGTTGAGTTGCGAGAATATGCCCCAGCAAACTCTAACAAAACTGAAAACTAAAAATAATGACTAAAATGAAAGTATGTCTATTGTCCTCGGAATATAAGGACTCCCCACTGAAGCTGTTGAATGCAGACTGAGAATCGATCTAAGCGTGATGTGGATGATGAATACCTATACGTCAGTACTTAGAATGTACTTGTAAAACCCCGTATTTGAAATAGATCAAATAACAACTTTTCTGAACTTACAAGTGCCATCCACGTTTGGCCAACCACAGCCCGTGGGTTGGACCACGGACCATAGGTGGGTATGTGGGTTGGCCATTTGAAAAGTATTCAGACCATGAACGACGACTGGACCTATGGACCGTAGGTGGGTCCATGATCCGTGGTTCAGGGGTCCATCGATTGGCCAAAAGTCTTTGACCACCAACCATGGTTCACTAAGACAGACCGTAGGTCCATCCATGGTACGTCGACTGGGTCCATCGGTTAGTGGGTCGGTGGCAGCTGACGTTAAGTCAGGGGTAGTTGGGTCATTAATTAGTTCCTATAGTATGTCATTTTGACTACATTTAAGGCCCATATATAAGCCTTTTTACCCTCAAATTAGACTCATTTGCTTCATTCTTCCAAATTCCCAAAAAGAAAACCAATTTCTTTCAAATATTCTCTCTCTAGAACTTGAAGAAGAAGAAGAAGATTTCACCTATGGTTTGAAGCTAAGGATACAAATTCTCCCTTGAAGATAGTCTGGAACACCTCGCTATTTGAAAGAACTAGAAAGAGCTAGAATTGGAAATAATCATTTTTGGAAAGAATGAAAAATCTGGAAAATTGATCAAGTTAAGTTAAGAATGAGTTTTGGGTCAACTTCAAACGACCATACCTCCTAGATCAGGATGATTTCGGTGTGCCTCCAGATACCGCAAAAAATATCTTAGAATTTTCTATCCAACACTGCTGAGTTTTCGCAATTCCGAGTTCTTATGAGTGAGATATGGCCATTGGAAGTTGGGCTGTTTTGATTAGGGAAGTCCAATCCGGATTTTGGAAGGGTATTTTGGTTTTTTCCATACCCAAATAAATTAATTCATTTTTGGTAATTACTCAGGGGTCTAAACTGAAGTTGGTCAGTTTATGTTTTTGAAAACTAAGTTAGGGTTTTGAGAGAAGAGAAAAGAAAAGGAGAAGGAGCAAGAATCGTCAAGTTCTTCAAGAATCACTTATGGATTTCGTCAAGGGGTGATCCCTATGAGGTATGTGAAATCACATAGCATTGGGTTAGTTCACCCACGCGCCAATCATGATTCAATTCAGCGAAGTTGTATTGTTTTGAAAGTAAATCCTATGAGTTCTTGATGTTATGTCGATTGAAATCTTGTAGGTTCTTGTCGTTGAAGCTTCTTGAATTTGATTCATGATTTTAGGTTTGATTTTGAGTTGAATCTTGTATATATTGAGGGTATAGTGGATCCTAAGTGTTTTGGGACAGAAATAAGTTGATTTAGGGGGTTTAGAGTTGAAAAATGATGAAAACAAGTCGGAGGTCACCTGGGCAGGGGCCTGGGGAGCCGCCCCTGCCAGAGCTCCCCAAAAGGGGCTCTGAAATTTGAACTTTAGGGTGTTGTGAGCCAGAGTGCCTTAAGTCACTCTCTGAAATTTTAAGGCTGGCGCCCTGTGCCTCTTAGAGCGCCAGGGACGCCATTCTTCCACCTTTTCCCCCTTCTTTCCGTACTAGTTCCTTAGCAACGTACCTCTATTTTCAAGTCGATTTCTATACTCTAAGGTTGGTATAAACATCATGAAAACATCATTAACATGATATCACGAGCCTTGAATCCATACTTCAATTCAAGGAATGTTACGAGTCAAGTCAAGAGGTTAAAAGTTAAGTCAAGAGAAATTCATTGACTTTTCCAAAAGTCTTTTACAAACGTTTTAACTTTGTTTTAAGACATAAACTTTAAGTTGAGCAAAGAGTAAAGAGTTGAGTTCATTTCTTCAAAAGTTATATGGGAACTAAGAATTCCTAAAAGTTAAAATATTTTCATATTTGAGCAAGAAAGGAAACACCGATTTCCAAGAGAGCTTTTAATTTAAGTTTTGAGTAATTATCTCAAACCAAAGAAAGAGTTTTGTTTTATAAACATATGAGCTGAGTATATTTTAGGAGTAGTATTGAGCACCGATATGGGGACGCGAGTTCATAATAACTCAAGTCTCCATAAACCATGTAGCCATAATGGGTAGAAAGGATCATACATTTTAGATGATTCCTTAGTGTTTTTTAGCATAGACTAGTGGAGTCACTAAGTTAAGGCATTCTATATGATGGCAAAGTATAAGAAAGTTCTGGCAGCATGGGTAAGACACTGTATCATCACTTAGGCTCATAGTGGTGGTTGTCGGTTAGAGAAACTCCCATAGTATTATATTACTATATTATATGAGTAAGTTGAGTTGTTATCACATTTCTTTAATAGACTAAGTTGCTTTCTACTGTTTTAAAAGCTTTCCATATATTGCATGTGAATTGTTGCTTTATATTGAGTTAAGTTATTCATGAGTTGAGTAAAGCCATGGTAAGTGTTCCTTTCAGATTCTTTTCAAGTTTACGTTTTGTTTTAGTATTCCCCTCGTATACTCGTACATTCAATATACTGATGTCATTTGGCCTGCATCATTTTATGATGCAGACACAAGTATCTAGGATCAACATCTAGTGCCTCGTTGATCCAGTTGACCACTAAGAGATAGTTGGTGAGATTCCTTGATTTTTGGAGGGCTCCTTTTTACATTACCTTCTAGTATTTCAGTTGTTAGGATGATCGGGTGTCTTGTCCCGATATTCCTCTTTGTTTTAGAGGCTTCATAGATGAGTAGTCATAGTTCTTTAGTTTTTCCGTTTTCAGTTGTATACGCTAAGACTTGAATTTCCATTTTGGCTAAGCTTTATATCTCTTTATGTTATTGCATGAGTTATGTTTTGAGGCTATTTCTTATGTTTAAGTTTTCCACTGAGTAAGTAAGTCATGTCAAGGATTCGCTTGGGGCTATCAGTGGTTCTCGAGTGCCAGTACCCCCAGGGTGTAGGCTCGGAGCGTGACAAACTTGGTATCAGAGAACAGAGTTCAAGAGTCCTAGGGAGTCTATGAAGACGTGTATGTAGAGTTCTAGTTATTGGTGTGAAGCGCGCCACATCTATAATTAAGAGGCTGCAACACTTAGGAAATTACCTCACTTCTTTCACACTCATTTCGTACGTTAGAGTTTGATCTCTAAAACGTTTCTTCTAATTCGTGTTGGTTCGTATCTTTCAGTTAATCATGCCTCTATGAAGAGTTGTCTGAGGTCGTCCTACTAGGAGGAACGTTGAGGAGCAAGAGGTACCTAATGCACCTGAAGTAAAACCCCAAGAAGAAGTCACGAATGCTAAGTTTAAGGAAGCGATTCGAATGTTAAGATAAGGTGTAACTAATCCGGTTGGGAAAAAATGAGGAGCTAGATAGAAAAAAGTTAATACTTCGAGGATTCGAGAGTTCTTGAGGATGAATCCTCCAAGTTTCACTGGTTCAAGCACTACTGAGGATCCAGAGAACTTTATTGAGGAGTTGCAAAAGGTATTTGAAGTTATGCACATTGCCAATGCTGAGCGAGTAGAACTAGTTGCATATCAACTGAAGATTGTTGCTAGGAGTTGGTTTGACCAGTGGAAGAAGGGTAGAGCTGAGGGAGCACCACCTGAGAGTTGGGCTTGTTTTGAGGAGGCCTTCTTGAGGCGTTTCTTTCCCTGAGAACTGAGAGAGGAGAAGGTGTGAGAGTTCCTCACCCTTAAGCAAGATTCACTAAGTGTTCATGAATATGGGTTGAAGTTCACCCAACTATCTTGTTATGCTCTAGAGATGGTTGTGGATATGAGGAGAAGAATGAGTTTGTTTGTTGCTGGGATGTCTCGTCTGTCGAATAAGGAAGGTAAGGCTGCAATGCTAAGAGATTACATGGATATAGCAAGGTTGATGGTCTATGTGCAGCAGGTTGAGGAGGAGAAGCTGAGGGATATATAGGGCGGAATTCAGAAACAAAAAGGCTAAGACGTCAGGGAATGAGTTTGGGCAGCAAAGAATTAATGTGAACCAGTCTTCTTTCCAACAAAAGAAAAAGGGACCTGCTTTATCATCTACTAGTGCACCTAGACCCAGAAACAAAGGTGAGTACAATAGTCAGAATCCATAGCATTTCAGGGCTAGACCTGCCCAATCTCAAGGTAGTGTGCCACAAAGAGGTAACTGGGCTCCTGCATGTGCTAAGTGTGGTAGAGACAATCCAGGTAAATGTCGTGATGGCTCTAAAGGTTGTTTCAAGTTTGGACAAGAGGGTAACTTCATGAAAGAGTTCCCTAAGAACCGACAAGGAAATGTAAATCAGGGCAAAAGAGCATAATCTTCGTCAGTTACTCCACCAGACAGGGGTGCACCTAGAGGCGCTACTTTCGGTACTGGCGAAGGAGCAAACCACCTCTATGCGATCAGTAGTCATCAAGAGCAAGAGAATTTTCCAGATGTTGTCACAGGTATATTCAAAGTCTTTACTCTTAATGTTTATGCTTTGCTAGACCCTGGAGCAAGTTTATCTTTTGTGACTTCTTATGTTGCAAATAATTTTGATGTTCTTCCTATGAAAGTTTGTGAACCCTTTTGTGTTTCTACACCTGTTGTGGAGTCTATTTTAGCTGAGCGAGTTTATCGTGATTGTGTCATTTCCATCAATCACAAGAACACCATGGCTGATTTAGTTGAGTTAAAAATGGAAGATTTTGATGTCATTCTAGGTATGGACTGGCTTCTTTCCTGTTATGCCTCCATTGATTGTAGAACTCGAGTTGTGAGGTTCCAAATTAATAATGAGCCAGTTATAGAGTGGAGTAACCGTTAAACAATCCCTAAGGGTCATTTCATTTCATACCATAAGGCGAGAAAGTTAGTTTCCAAGGGTTGTGTCTATCAGTTAGTTCGAGTTAATGACTCAAGTGTTGAGATACCTCCTATTCAGTCAATTTCAGTAGTAAAAGAATTTTCCAAAAGTCTTTCCTAATGATCTTCCGGGAGTCCCTCCTGAGAGAGAAATAGACTTCGGTATAGATATTCTTCCAGATACTCGTCCTATATCTATTCCATCATATAGAATGGTTCCAACAGAGTTGAAAGAGCTAAAAGAATAGTTAAAAGATCTTCTAAATAAAGTTTCATTCGACCAAGTGTCTCACCTTGGGGCGCTCTAGTCTTATTGGTGAGAAAGAAAGATGGTTCCTTTAGGATGTGTACAGACTACCGCCAGTTGAACAAGGTTACCATCAAGAATAAGTACCCTCTTTCGAGAATTGAGATCTTTTCAATAAGCTTCCGGGTGCTACCTATTTATCTAAGATAGACCTTAGATCAAGCTACCATTAGTTGAGGGTAAGGGAATGTGATATTCCAAAGACAACATTCAGCACCCGTTATGGTCATTATGAGTTCCTAGTTATGTCCTTTGATTTTGCTAATGCACCTGCAACATTCATGGACCTTATGAATATAGTATTTAAACCTTATTTAGATATGTTTGTTATCGTATTCATTGATGACATACTGATCTATTGAAGGAATGAAGAAGATCATGCTAGTCATCTTAGGATAGTTCTCCAAACTTTAAAAGACAGAGAATTATATGCCAAGTTCTCTAAGTTTGAGTTTTGGCTTGAGTCTGTTGCATAAGTTGATACCCAAAAAATAGAGGCAGTGCAGAATTGGCCCAAACCCATATCTCCAACTGATATTAGGAGTTTCTTGGGATTTGCTGGATATTATCGAAGGTTCGTAGAGAGGTTCTCATCTATTTCATCCCCGTTGACCAAGTTGACTCAGAAAATAGTGAAGTTTCAATGGTCTGAAGCATGTGAGAAAAGCTTTCAGGAATTGGAAAAGAGGTTGACTACTACCCCAGTATTGACCTTACCAGAAGTTATGCAAGGCTTTGTTGTATACTGTGATGCGTATAGAGTTGATTTGGGTTGTGTAAATGAAGAATGGCAAGGTTATAGGTTATGCCTCCAGACAGTTGAAAGTTTATGAGAAGAATTACCTAACCCATGATCTATAGTTGGTTGTCGTAGTATTCGCGTTGAAAATATGGCGTCACTATCTTTATGGTATTCATGTTGATGTGTTCACCGATCATAAGAGTCTTCAGTATGTGTTTACTCAGAAAGACCTTAATCTCAGACAAAGTAGGTGGTTAGAATTACTCAAGGATTATGACATGAGTATTCTTTATCACCCAGGTATGGATAATGTTGTTGCTGATGCTTTAAGCATGTTGTCTATGGGTAGTACAACCCATGTTGAGAAAAAAGAGAGAGAGTTAGCGAAATATATTGCCCGATTGGGAGTTTGTCTGATGGATTCCACTGAAGGTGGAGTAGTGGTGATGAATGGGGCTGAATCATCATTAGTGTCAGAAGTAAAAGAGAACCAGGACCAAGACCCTATTTTTATTGAATTGAAGGAAAATGTTCATAAGCAAAAAATCACTACAAGAAAGTAGAGATATGACGACATTTATTTAGTGACATTTGAAAAAAATGTCAAGAAATGGAGATTTTCTTGACAATTATGAAAAATGTCACAAAAATAATGATATTTAATTAAATTTCATAAAAACAATGACATTTATCATAAAATATCGTATAAACAATGACATTTACCATAAAATGTCGTATACACAACGATATTTGACGTAAAATATCATAAAATTAGTGACATTTGGGCACAATGTCATAATTTTATTATGACATTTGATGTAAATGTCGTAAAAACAACAACATCGTATAAAAATATCGTAAAAACAATGAAATTTGGTAAAATAACGTTAAAAAGTTATGACACAAATGTCAAAAATATTTAGTTGCTAATATCGACATTTGCACCTAATATTAAAATCTAAATCCTTTTAAGAAATTTCTCACTCTTAGAATTTAACTCTAGAAAACAAAATTTGATGCATAAATATTATGTAAATAATTATAATAAACTATCTATGTTTTACTAATTAACTATTAAATAAGTCTTACTTGTAAGTTTAAATATAAATTAAAGAGCTACGTAATTTTATTTTGTTTTTTACATTATTTATAATAGGTAATGTTTTAGCCATAATTATTAGTTACATATATAGATTTGTAATACAAGTAAAACAAAGTAAAAGATATTTATAAAACAATAAAATTAAGGAAGACAATTAAGATCCTCAAAACCTATCCCTATTTACATTCTTTTCCACAATACTCCTCTCCCATTTCCCCATCAACTTCCGAATGAGAAAAATAGTTTTAAACTATAAATCTTCTTTCTTTTCTTTAATTTTTATGTGATGAACTCATTATTGTTCTTGATTCTTACAGAAAACAATGAAAAGAAAGAAAAAAGATTTCTAGTTTCTTTTTCTTTATACTTTTTGAATTTTTGGTTTTAAATTTTTCTGAATCAAAGTTTTTGTGTTTGTATATGTATTTATGTATTACGACTTTTGAATTATATAAATTTTTCGGCTAACAATTTAATAGTTATATTTTTTTCCAGGTTAACATAATAAAAAAAGATTGGTAGTTGGCCAAAAAAATAGTTACATAAATTTTAAACAAATCATTAGACACTCTTTTTCTTTATTATATTATATAGTTCTAATTTTATTAATGTGAACTTTTTGTGCAGGATTTTTGAAGAAAGTGAGATCTATTATTTACAACAAATGCTTGGCTTGTGAAGAGATGATTCCATAAAGTTTTGTTGCGGAAATTATTCAGGAAGCTAAGGAATTAATTCAAATTAGAGTAATCTTAATTTAGATAGATGTTGGAATTGTTCTTCTTTTATTTTTTAGTTGGATAGATTTGAATTTTATTTTACACATAACAAATTCTTTGATTTATTATTTAATCTGTTCAAAGTACATGTAATATTATTACTTTTTTCTTTAGTTACGATTTAAAATGTGTTTACATCACATATATTCCATGTTTGTAAAGTTTGGCATTTATGAATATACAAATTGAATATGAATATTTGTGTTATGTCGAAAATTGAATAGATTAATATTTTAATAAATTTGGAATCAACGCTAATTGAAATGTTGCAAAATTTTAAAGTGACATTTATAAATGTCAGAAAAACTTTTTTACCAATATTAATCTAAATGTCAAAAAATTTAACTGAGATTTTTTATATGTCATTTATTTAATACCGTCATTAACCTAAATGTTTAGAAATTGAGTGACATTTTTGGTATATGTTGTAAATAATTGTTAATTTATTCTCGACATTTTTTGTGCATGTCATATATAAATGTCGTTGATTTATTATCGACATTTTTGTATATGTCGTAACTAAATGTCGCTTAATAATTACCGACATTTTCTTAAGTATCGAATAATTTACGACACTCAAATTTCTGACATTTGAAGTAAATGTATACTAAATGTCGGAAAATGAATTTATTACATTTAAACAGCTTAATACGACATTTATATAATGCCGTCATATCTCTATTTTCTTGTTGTGAATATTATCTTTTGAATAACGGGGAGATGGTGTATTGAGGTATCAAGGCAGGTTGTGTGTACTAAGGGTGGATGAACTCCAAGAGAGGATCATGGAGATAGCTCATAGTTCCAGCTATTCCATTCATCCGGGTTCCACAAAGATGTATCGTGACTTGAGAGAAGTTTATTGGTGGAGTAGTATGAAGAAGGGCATTGCAGAGTTTGTGGCTAAGTGTTGGAATTGCCAACAAGTTAAGGTAGAGCACCAAAGGCCCAGTGGTATGCCTCAGAATATTGAACTTCCGTAATGGAAGTGGGAGATGATCAATATGGACTTCATCACAGGTTTACCACGGTCTCGTAGGCATCACGATTCTATTTGGGTGATTGTCGATAGAATGACGAAATCAGCCCACATTTTACCGATAAAGACTACCCATACATCAGAGGACTATGCCAAGCTATATCTTCAAGAGGTAGTCAGACTTTATGGGGTGCCAATTTTTATTATTTCAGATAGAGGTGCCCAATTTAATGCACAGTTCTTGAAATCTTTTCAGAAAGGCTTGGGTTCAAAGGTGAACTTAAGTACTATTTTTCATCTTCAGATAGATGGTCAGGAAGAGCGCACTATATAGACCTTGAAGATATATTGTGGGATTTTGTGATTGATTTCAAAGGTAATTGGGATGATCACCTACCTCTCATTGAGTTTGCTTATTACAATAGTTACCACTCTAGCATCCAAATGGCTCCTTATGAAGCTCTTTATGAGAGAAGATGCAGATCTCCTATTGGATGGTTTGAAGTTGGTGAAGCTGTGTTGATAGGACCAGATTTAGTTCATCAAGCTATGAAGAAAGTGAAAGTCATTCAAGAGAGATTGAAAACGGCGCAGAGTCGTCAGAAATCCTACACTAATGTTAGGAGAAGGGAGTTAGAGTTTGAAGTAGATGATTGGGTATACTTGAAAGTTTCACCCATGAAGGGTGTTATGAGATTTGGTAAGAAGGGGAAGCTTAGTCCCTGGTATATTGGTCCTTACAGAATATCCAAGAGGATTTGCAACGTAGCTTATGAGTTAGAGCTACAACAAGAGTTAGCAACGGTTCATCCGGTATTTCATATTTCCATGTTGAAGAAGTGCATGGGAGATCCTTCACTTATCATAGTTACTAAAGATATTGGTATCATGGATAGCTTATCTTATGAGGAGATCCCTGTTCAGATTCTAGATCGCCAAGTTCGCAAGTTGAGAACCAATGAAGTTGCATCAATCAAAGTACTTTGGAGGAACCAGTTTATTGAGGAAGCTACTTGAGAAGTTGAAGAGGATATGAAAATGAGATATCCACATCTCTTTGAGCCCGGAGAAATTCCAGACCAAGGTACTAATTCTCTCTCTTTAGTACTCTTTAATTTGTATACTTGATGTGTTAGATTTGATTGTTAGGTGTTTGAACTGAATGATAGATGTTACAACCTTAGCCTAGTAAGAGTAATCTCATTTGAGGACGAATGTTCCCAAGGGGTAGATATTGTAACACCTCGCTATTTGAAAGAACTAGAAAGAGCTAGAATTGGAAATAGTTATTTTTGGAAAGAATGAAAAATCTGGAAAATTTGTTTAGTTAAGTTAAGAATGAGTTTTGGGTCAAATTCAAACAACCATAACTCCTTTCTCATGATGATTTAGGTGTGCTTACAGATACCGTAGGAAATATCTTGGAATTATGTTTCTAACTCCGCTGAGTTTGCGCGATTTCGAGTTCGTATGAGTGAGATATGGCCATTGGAAGTTGGGCTATTTGGATAAGGAAAGCCCAATCCGGATTTTGGAAAGGTATTTTGGTCTTTTCCATACCCAGTTAAATTAATTCGTTTTTGGTAATTACTTAGGGGTAGGGATCAAAATTGAAGTCGTTCAATTTACGCTTTTGAAAACTAAGTTAGGGTTTTGAGAGAAGAGAAAAGAAGAGGAGAATGAGCAAGAATTGTCAAGTTCTTCAAGAATCGCTTGTGGATTTCATCAAGGGGTGCTCCCTACAAGGTATGTGAGATCACACGGCGTTGGGTTAGTTCACCCATGTGCCAATCATGATTCAATTCAGCGAAGTTGTATTGTGTTGAAAGTAAATCCTATAAGTTCTTGATGTTAATTCGATTGAAATCTTGTGGGTTGTTGTCGTTGAAGTTTCTTATGTTTGATTCATGATTTTAGGTGTCATTTCGAGTTGAATCTTGCATATACTGAGGGTATAGTCGATCCTAAGTGTTTGGGGAAAGAACTAAGTTGATTTAGGGGGTTTAGAATTGAAAAATGAAGAAGGAAAGTCGGAGGTCACCTGGAGAGGGACCTGGGGAACCCCATAAGGGGCTCTGAAATTTTACCTCTAGGGCGCCATGCCAGTGAGAGCGCCCCAAGTCACTCTCTGAAATTTTAAGGTTGGCGCTCGACGCCTTTCATAACGCCAGGGACGCCAGTTCTTCCACATTTTTCCCTTTCTTTCCGTACTGGTTCCATAGCAACGTACCTATGTTTTCTAGTCGATTTGTATACTCTAAGGTACGTCTAAACATCATGAAATCATCATTAACATGAGATCATGAGCCTTGAATCCATACTTCAATTTAAGGAAAGTTAAGAGTCAAGTCAAGTGTTTAAGAGTTAAGTCAAGAGAAGTTCATAGAGTTTTCCAAAGTCTTATACAAACGTTTTAACTTTGTTTTAAGATTTAAACTTTAAGTTGAGCAAAGAATAATGAGTTGAGGTCATTTCTTCAAAAGTTATACGGGAACTAAGTATTCCCAAAAGTCTAAATGTTTTCATATTTGAGCAAGAAAGGAAACACCAATTTCCAAGAGAGCTTTTAAGCTAAGTTTTGAGTAATTATCTCAAACCAAAGAAATAATTTTGTTTTAAGAATATATGAGTTGAGTATATTTTTGGAGTAGTATTGAGCACCGATATGGGGACACGAATTCATAATAACTCAAGTCTCGATAAACCATGTAGCCATCATGGGTAGAAAGGATCATACTTTATATAATTATTCCCCAGTGGTTTTTAGCATAGACTAGTGGATCCACTTAGTTAAGGGGTTTTATATGACGTCAAAGTATACGACAGTTCTGGCAGCGCGGGCAAGACGATATATCATCACTTAGGCTCAAAGTGGTGGTTGTCGGTTAGAGAAGCTCCCACAATATTATAATACTTTATTATATGAGTAAGCTGAGTTGTCATCACATTTCTTTAAGAAACTGAGTTTCTTTCAACTGTTTTAAAAGCTTTCCATATATTGCATGTGTATTGTTGCTTTATATTGAGTTAAATTATTCATGAGTTGAGTAAAGCCAAGGTAAGTGTTCCTTTTAGATTCTTTTCAAGCATACATTTTGTTTTAGTATTCCCCTCACATACTCGTACATTAAATATATTGATGCCATTTGGCCTGCATCATTTTATGATGCAGACAGAGGTAACCAAGATCAACATCCAGTGCCTCGTTGATCCAGTTGAGCACTCAGAGTCAGTTGGTGAACCTCATTGCTTTCCGTATGGCTCCTTTTTACATTGCTTTCTAGTATTTTAGTTATTAGGATGATCGGGGGTCTTGTCCAGACATCCCTCTTTGTTTTAGAGGCTTCATAGACGAGTAGTCATAGTTTTTTAGTCTTTCCATTTTTAGTTGTATACTTTAAAAATTGAGTTGCCATTTTGGCTAAGCTTTATATCTCTTTAATTTATTGCATGAGTTATGTTTTGAGGCTATTTCTTATGTTTAATCCGTTGAGTAAGTAAGCCAGGCCAAGTGTTCGCTTGGGGCCAACAATGGTTCTCGAGTGCCAGTCCTGTCCAGGGTGAAGGCTCGGGGCATGACATAGGCAATTGGACTTGAGGTGTGGTAGTTTTCATCCATGAATCTCTTTCATTAATGGAATCCCCAAATTCCTCTATTTCAAATGGTAGAATTCCCCAATTAGCTATGATTTTCTTCAAACACCATGGGTTCTTTTTATTATTTATTTTAATGGTTTAATTATGTCTAAATATGCATGAATTGATGATTTACAATGCTCTTATGATGTTTACCCTATGAACCCATGCAAACCCCCATGTTTTCCAAATTGTGATCTCATAGAGTTAAGTTGTTGATGATGAAAGATGAGTTTTTTAATCTAAAGCAAAAAGTAATAGAATTACATAAAATTATGATAAAATCCCTATCTAATGCTAGAATTCTAAATTTGGCGATTGATAGTAGCTTTGAACCTTCAAAGGGGAAAGTATGAAATTATGCATGATCTTATGAAATCTATGTGGATGTTTTAAGGGTGCTTTGAGAGTAAAGTGCCAATGTTTTTGTTGTTGTTGTGTTGTTGAAAGGTTATTCTCATAAAACCCTTACAACCATGATTTGAAAGGTTTTCTCACATAGAAAGGATTCTTAGGTTGAAAGGCTCTGCTCACCTAATTGAATCAATGAATTTGAGATATCATAACAAACTTGCTTGGATTGACAAGATGACATGTCTTTCCATGGATAATGAGAATAATTAAAAAAATACTATTCCGTGGGAATTATTCTTAGCACCGAGTGGATATTGACATTGAGATGGAATCTCTCTCGTTAGTACATGCCGGGTTTGTAGAAGAAGTCTCATGAGATGGAAGCTCTCTCGTTAATAAAGGCTGAGTTTCTAGTAGCAATCTCCTTATCCCACGAAAATCTTGGATTGACAATTAGATGACATGTCTTTCCATGGATAATGAGAATAAGTATGAAAATACTATTCCATTGGAGTTATGCTTAGCACCAAGTGGATATTGACATTGAGATGGAAGCTCTCCCGTTAGTAGAGCTCAGGTTTCTAGAAGAAGTTTCAATGAGACGAAAGCTCTCTCGTTAGTAGAGGCCTGGTTTATAGTAGCAATCTCATTATCCCATAAACTACGTGACCCCGTAGGATGATTAGCAAGTGGATCTACTTAAGCTAGAGGTTCATGGTTCTACATTAGGCAACTAGAACAACCTTTTTCGGTGTGGGAGACACCGGGTGATCATGTTTTAGCTCACCTGGTCTCTATGTTGGTTAAGGATAATTTTCCTACAATAAGATGATTAATGAACTAAGGTTACTTAAAGAAGTATCTTTTATGTGTTCAAAGGCTTAAAGATGATTTAGTTTGCATTAGTCAACATGTTATGCACTATGTTTCCCAACTATATACCTCTATTATGATGTTTAAACTTGGTAAATTGCATATCATGAAATAAAAAGTCCTTTTAAGCATGTTTTAAATGTTTTTATGCATAGCTATCACTTAGTGCATATATGTACTAACGCATATGCTTGCCTACATTTTCCCCAAATGTAGGGTCCGATAGGCAGGGTTTCCATTCTAGTGGCTAGAGCTTGAACTTTAATTTCTTTCTGAGATTGGTGAGTCCTCCTGATTCAAGGATAGACTTTCCTTATTGTAGTTTCATTTTCTTATTTCCTTTTTGAACATGATGTATTGGTTAGGCCCACTTTCATTCTATTATAATAGATGGCTATGTTGAGACATTGATGAGTCCTAGATTTGGACTCATTTAGGGTTTTATTTGGATAGATTTAGTTTCCTCAAATACTTATTTTGTGCCAATAACAGATGAAAAACCCTTGATTTCCTGGTATATGGATTGATGAACAAGTGTGGACACTAGTTTGCAAAAAGGAACTAAGCGAGCTGAAAGAAAAAAGAAATGAAAGCCTGGTGATTGCCGATTCCATTTGGTGAGTCACCGAATGGCCCTTTTACCACCTAAAGTTCCAGTGTGCCAATCCCTGAAGGAGAAAATCAAGTAGGCGAGAGAAAAGAGAAGTCGGCGTGTCGTCAAGTGGTTCCGCGATGCATTTTTGGATCGCCCAAAGGTATAGAATTTGAGGATGTTGAGGACCAAAGAAAAAAGGCAATGGAATTGAGCAAAGGGCGGATTGCCGAGCTGATCGGCGAGCCCAACTTACTGCGCCGAATGACCCTTCGCAGCATATTTTTGGCGACTATAAATACCTTTTTCAACATTTAGTTTAATATCAAATCTTTAATCTTTGAATCTATTTTTGAACTCTGAGTATTGAGACTAAGTTTTCCTTAGCTTTGAAGAATTGAAGTTTTCCATTTTTGAGAAATTGGAAGTGGATCTTTGAGATTCTTTAATTTGGACCTTTGTAAAGATGAAATTAATCTTAGCCTGTTGATCGAAACTCAATTTGGTAACGATTTTTATCTTTTTATGATGTCTAGCTAAAACCCCAATTCTTGGGGTGTGATTATGTCATTAGGGGCTGATTTAGCTTATGGGTATTGCTAACTGTTAGTTTAAATTCCGTTTAGAAGTGATTTCAATCAGTAATTGTGTGGTTTAATTTTAAGAATTGTAGTTGCAAATGCAGTTCTACCTTCGTGTTTTTGGCTTGCTCGAGAGAGAGGTTTTAAAACCAAGATTATTGATTGATGGTCTGTGGGTATTAGGTTGTCATGGGTTCAACTCAAGAGAGTGAATCCTAAACCCTTTTCCACACATTCATCTCGAGAGAGTGAATGGACTAAGGCGTAGGGCATATTCTTATTTTGCATGTTGTTGATGTTCGAGCTAAATTGACCTTATTCGGGGTAAATTATTCGAGACAAAATTTACCTCCTCTATAGTCTAGCTTAGTCAGTAATTTAAAGCTATTTTCTAATAATTGCAATTACCCATTTGTCTATATTAGCCTATAAACGAATCACATCCCAAGAACCCGTCTCATTATTGTCATTTTTGTGTTGTTTGTTGCTGCTGTAGTTGATAATTTCAAACCAAAAGCCCCTGTTATTTGACATTCGTGTCACCCCCTAATTTGAATTATGTTTTTATTCTATAATGTCTATTCCTTTGACTGATTTGAACATATTTACACTTTGTTGTTGAACTTAAACACGTACCAATCCCCGTGGGATTCGACCCCAACTCATTTAGTTGGGTTATTATACTGACTAATGATTGTTGACGCTTAGAACTGGATTAAGTGTCCTTGTAACGTTTTTAACAAAAATGGCGCCATTGCCGGGTAGTGGTGTTGGTTAAGATTTTTTTGTTAAGTTGAATTTTTTTCTTGTTAGTCATAGTTGAATTTACTTACTTTCAGTTTTAGTTTGTGTGTTGCTGTTTTGAAGCAAAGAGTATGAGTGTGAACAGAAGCAATGGTAGCCAAGTGGACAACCATGGTGCCATCGGCTTGCCTCTCGCTGAAGCGAACGTTGTGTTCCATATTACAAGTACTATGTTGCAACTCTTGGAATTGAAAGGGTTGTTTGGTGGGCTGGCTCATGAGGATCCTCATATGCATATAAGAAGCTTTGTTGATGTTTGCGGGTCGTTCTCCAAGAACATATCCCAAGAGTCGGTCCAGTTGAGGTTGTTCCCATTTTCTTTAATGGGAGAAGCATGTAAGTCGTTGGCTGAATTGCCACGAGAATCAATCACTTCATGGGAAGAGCTTGTCACCGCATTTCAAGTGCGATTTTTCCCTCCTTCAAAGATGATGACTCTTCAGGACAACATCCAAAGCATCAAGCGTGTGGATGGTGAGACAATTCATGAGACTTGGCTGCGATTCAAGAAATTGGTGCTACAATGCCCACCTCATGGTTTGTCCGATAATGTTTTGCTGCAATATTTTTACCGAAGCCTTGATTCGGTGAATAAGGGTGTAGCTGCGCCAAAATTTGATACGCTCAAATTACACCTCCCTAAAAAAGTATAAGCGATCGTTATCAAGTAAAGAACCCAACTTGGAGGTTGGGATCGATCCTACGAGGAATATGGTTTTGGCTTAAACTTAACTGACGATTATATTCGTTTAGTCAATGTATTTCCGAAAAACAAGTAATAAAAGAAGGGGGGGATTTGTGAAAGAAATTCAAAAAATTATGTAAGTAATCAATGAGCAAGATTCAAACTTTGGTTGTTATCAAGATGAGAAAGTAACTAGGGTATATGTGTTCCCCATAAGCTCATAATGCGGTAATCCTAGTAATAGCAATCCTTTCCTAGTGTATTACGTGCAAAGTGATAAGTTAGGTATCTCTAAATCCTTGGTCCGGCATCTAGAGAATTTTATCCAGCACCTTGGTCTGGCTACGTGTGTATAATTTACTAACCCTTACCTTACCTCATATTAGACATCACATAAATGTATGGCTTAGTTTTCACCCTCACACCAATCGACATTAGACTATTAGATAGTATCACACTAAATCTATGTTGATAATACTTTTCTTATTAACTACCTCCTTGGTCCGGCAAGTACCAACAAGGCGAATTTAAAGGTTTGCAACCGCTAAAAAGACTTCTAAATGAAAGAATTATCAATGCATGCAATAACACTATTCAAGAATTACTTAGTTACTATTCATACTTTGTTAATCACTAATGATTCCCATAACCCTAGTTGTGGATTTAGTTACTCATGCTATAAAGAACACAATTCATAGTTGTTTAAGAAAAATTCATGAACTTACTATTAGAGTAGAAGAAATCCATAAACCTAACTTGAATCGCAAAGTTAAAATCTTCAAAATGAACTTAGGAAATCAAGAATTTGCTCAAGTTGCAAATATCAATCTCCCAAGCCAAAAACTAGAACTAAAGTAATAAAGTCTAACCCCAAAATCGAGGTTTACATGCCCTATATATAGAAAAATAAGTCCTAACTAAAAAGGAAATGAAATAAGGAAATAATGTTTCAGGACGTGTCTTCGATCTACGACACTGACCTACGGACCGTGGATTGACCTACGATTGTAGGCCCCTTCCGTGACTCAGGACTTAGGCAAATTTTCAGCTTCCAAAACATCATCATCTTTGATGCAAATGACAGATCAACAGTACGGACTATGGTTTGATCCACGGTTCGTAGATCTTCCTCCGTAGCTCCATACTTAGAATCTTCAAAATCAGGTACTGGAACCCCTTCTCTGAATCATTTGACGGAGCAACAGTACGGTCCATAGATCAATCTACGGTATGTCGATTGAAATTGTGGTTCCACACTTGGTCAAGAATTCCCTGATCTCCTTTAATGACTTGCTTTCCCATCTACGAAACCCATCTACGGAGCGTGAATGGACCTACGGTCCGTGGATCACCTTCGTAGATGTCCTTTTCTACACATCCTTCAGTTGTGTCTCTCAGTTTCAACGTCTGAACATATTTCCTATAAATATGATAAAACTACATTAATACTAATACAAAATGGCCCTAGACACACAAAAATCTTAAGTGAAATGTATTCAAAATACTGTAAACTCACGGTATATCATAGCTGACCAACTTTCTCCGGGAGGTTTGATGAAACAACCTTACATTATAGCAGCCCAACTTTTGGATGGTATGACCATAATTAATCGGGCTAGGTACACCCGCGAAGATCAGGGGTCCCCTCTCACGTTTAAATTGACCAAGGAGCAGCTTGAGAGAGACAAAGAGAGGGATCAGAACATGGCAAAGATCATGACACAACTTGACATTTTGTCCAAATATGTCAAGGGAGCTGGTGCTCGAAGTGTCAATGTTGTGGGTGTCGGATGTGTTAATCCCGATGAGGCCAAGTTTGAAGCGTTGTACAATAAAGAGGTGAACTTCCTAGCCAACCAAGGAGGTGGTTATCATTCAAACTACTTGAGGTAGGGTGGTAACAAAGGTTGGAACAAGGATGAAGGATGGAAAGATTATGATAGAGAGTGGAGGGATCGTAACCCCACTTGGAAGAAAAGGGATGGGGAGAAGGATAGATATGTTCCTCCCCACGAGCGTTAAAAGCCCAAGAAATATGAGGGTGGTCGGTTTGAAGATATGCTGTCTCGTATTCTCAACAAGGTTGAGGGGTCTGACAAAATTTTGAAAGAGATGAAGGAAGATGTGTCGACCCTTAGCCAGACGATTACCTCCCATTTCGTCTCTATCAAACAGTTCGAAACCCAAATGGGTCATATTCATCTCATTTAAACCCGAGATAACAAGGGGGGTTGCCTAGTGATACTATGGCCAACCCCAAAAATGAAGTTTGAGTGAGGAATTACGTCGTGCCACGATATTAAATAAGGCGCTGCATGGGAGGCAACCCAAGTTTTATTTTCTTCCTTTTTTATTTTGAAATAATGGTGTGTTGATTGTGTAGGGTAAAGTGTGGAATGTGTTTGAACAGTGCAGATTAGCGAGCAAAATGTCTAGTCGATGACACACCGAAAAGGTCGACGAGCCCAACTTGAACCACTGTTGGACTCAAGAAATGTAGAAATTGGAGTCTGTAAAACTCAGCGATCCCAGGATCAAATTGGTGTGTCATCGAACATGTCGGTGATCGCGACTTTGTCCGCCGTTTGGACTCCCACATTAATTGGAGATCCTGTAAAATTCGGTGACGTAAGTGCCCACTCGGCGTGTCACCGAGTGGGTCGGCGATCAAGACTAATGTCGCCGAGTGGGAGAGTACCACCTAGATTTACAACCTATTTATTCGGCTTATAAGGTTTGTTTTCCAAACCCCGAACTTATATTTTGCGATTTTACTCCTTTGCACTTGATTTTATCTTAGTGATGTGTGCTTATCCTTCTGATCATAATTGTATGCTTGAATGCCTGTTTTAATTTGAATGTCGTGCCTATAATGCCTTTATTAATAATTTCCCGAATATTTTGTGCCTTAAGATTGATAAAAAAAATTGGGTTGTGCTTAAATAATGTTGGGTCTCATTGGATGAAGTCTAAGTAACCCACATTTGTGCTAAATGACGTGCTTTTCTCAATGATAGAGTGGTTGACGTCATTCTTCAGGGAAAAAGTCATCAATTGGCCAAATTTGGCAAAATTGGGAGAAGTCTGAGTATCCCGGGGGCATGGGTGTAATGGATCTTTGTTTATTTGAAGGAGTGCATGGTTTGATTTTGTTTTCGGGGGATGTGAATTGAATTTGGAAGTCGGGGTTGAAAGTAGGCACATTGGGCCGTTTGGTGAGCTGGGTCGAGCTCGCCGAATAACTCAACGTTCGCCAAATCCCCTTATCGCCTTTAATGCTATGCTATAATTGAGCTTGGGGTCTGTAACTTTCGGCGAGAAGCCTGAGATTGCCAATTGCACTTGGTGACTCGCCGATTGTCTTCTTGATCGCCCTTTGTGCTCCCCTAACCCTTAAAAATGCACTATAACTTTCGGTGGACTACTCCTTGCTAGCCGAATGCTGTCGGTGATCCGCTAAAAGGCTCCTCTCATCGCCGACATACCATATTTATTAAGAATTTTTTAGCCAATCCTTTCGACCAGCTCGATCTAGCTCGTCAAAGTGATTCGGTGACTCATCGATCGATTCGGTGATTCTATCTGCTACTATTTTCTGCAGCTTTGTTTGAACTATTTATAACTCTTTTTGATGTTTTTGCAGAAACATCTAGACCAAAAGTGGTCGGCAGAGACATGTCACCCCGCAAGAGGGCAAAGGGAATAAAAATCAACGAGGATGCAACTGCATCCAAGCTAAGGCCATAAAACTTCCCACAACAGGTGGGAAATGAAAAGGAAAGGGCAACGCACCTGCAGCTGCGTCACCGAAGTTCAGCTCAGATAGTGATGGCATCTATGCCACTAACCTCACAACTTCTGAGAGTGAGGGTGAGCACCAGGAGCATCAGGCTGCAACTTCTGAGCTCGAAGATGAGCTACTAGCAGCCCATAGGGTAGAGCTGTGTTCCAAGAGGATGGATGATCAGTTGAGGACCAGGACTCCCCAGGCCACCACTATTCCTTCTGATCCTACACAGGCTGTGGTCCTAGCACCACCAGTACAGGGTCTTCCTCCCCGGTGTATGAGCAGACTGAAGACTGAGAGGTTGAGAACCATCATAGAGGAAAAGAGGTTGTCCACTGATGGAGTCATTGACCGATATCCAAAGATCATGAGCTTCCTAAGGTCCCACAAGTTCCAGTTGTTCACTAAACCCTGTGGTCCTTATATGCCAAATGGGGTCCGAGAGTTCTATACAGCTTATGGAGCCTTAGTGCCGCAAACGAAGAAGCTGACTGCTAAATTCAAGCTAGTTAATTATGTGGTTGTCGGGCGTAAGAAAGTGTTGTGTGGCAGTACTAGCACAAATGCGGTATTGTAGTGCACCAACAATATTGTAGGCGCCCACCAATACAGGATCAAGACTAAGTCCTTGGAAAACATGAAAAGTTGGCTAGATCCTCTCATATCTAATGGTACTCCGAGGTGGTTGGAGGCAGGGACTCAGATAGAAAAGGACCTAAATGTAGCTGCGAGGTACTTGTTTGGCTTTAGCAGCAACACTATCATGCCATCGTAGAATGAGTCCATCCTACGCCACACAAAGGTGGCTTGTCTTGTCTTGATCATTGCATGAGAGTGCTTAAATTTGGGTATGATCGTTGAGTAGGAGATAGCCATGAGGGAAAAACAGATCCAGAATTCCCTCCCCTTTCCGGTGCTGATCACCGAGCTGTACAGACGGGATCAGGTGCCTAGAGATGAGAAGATAGATGTGGAAGTGATTCCCATATCTTCTAACGACATCCGTAGGATTGAGGTGGAGTACTTGAAAGATGAGGCGGAGAAGAAGAAGGCAGCCGCACTAGACACTTCCCCGGTTGTGGATACATATGCACTACCTGCAGAGGAACCTTTGCCTCCTCCAGCCCCTGGGCTTTCAGGTTGATCCACTGTTGCCCCTTCTGTTACCCCTAGTACCTCTACTACTCCCTTGCCTTCCATATCGGTTGTTGCTACTGTTGCTGCCTCCTGGCCCCCGCTCACTCAGGTTGCACTACTACAGATGGGGTAGCTAGCCCATTCCGCTGATCGACATGCCGCAAGACTTGAGGCCACCATTCCGGGCATGATTCAAAAAACCCTTGTTGATGTTGTGGCACCCTTGAGTTCTACTATTGATGCCCTTACGGTGAGGACAATGGTGTGTGAGCGTGGCCAAGGGGAAAGTGAGAAGGTGACGGACCTAAAGGCTTTTATTGCTGAGCTGAGAAGAGATGTGGACCAACTGAAGTCCACCGACTAATCTAAGATTTTTGGGACAGTGGAAATCCCATATGTGCCAGTTGAACCAGATATGCCTCCGGCTACCACCAGAGATGATATTCGAGCTAAGGAGGTAGGTGAGCTCGAGTCTGAGGCTGAGGCAGATGAGAAGATGCTTGAGGTTGCCGAGGAGGTTTCTTACGAAGGTCTTACGGAGACTGAGGAGGCCATGGTAGATGCAGTTGTACAAACATCTTTGGCTGACACACCTTTGGTAGCCCCTAGTGGATCTGATACTGTTGATGTGACTCTGGGAATTGATGCCCAAGATCAGAGTTTCGCACCGAGTATTGATGCCCCAACAGATGGAGAGACTGTGTAGATAAGACTTTTCTTTACCTCCCTCTTTGTCTCTTTTTATTGACTTTGTGGATATTTTCTTGCATTAGAGGACAAATTGCTTTTTGTTTGTGGTGGAGTGAGGTATTTCCACACCTACCTCTTGTGATTATTGCTTTTATCTATATATATTGGGTTATGTGCTATATAATGTGTTTTGACACTATGTTTGTGGATATTTGAGCTTGTGGCTCCTTGTAATTGTAAATGGTTTTTGACCCTTTTTGAAATTTTTGTGCCACCTCTTGATTGTGTTTGACTGTGATTGTTCTTTTGCAAATTTGAGTATGGGTCTTGTTATATACCGATGACTTGAATAGTGCTCATAATCAAACAAAAATAAATGTGCGGCTATGGTGAGGCCAAATGAAGTTGCATAGACAATATGTAAACTTTTTGCATCTCGTATTGACTATCAGGTTATCGAATGAGTCTCTTGTGATGAACATTGCACACTAGCGAAAGTGTGTAGTCTTGTTTGATATTTGGTGCCAATGCTTTGTATGATGAGCTTACAGTGAACCTTTTGTGATGACACTTAGAATTTGCCCCGTTGGTCCGGTTGACTAAGTGATGCAAGCTCTTGAAATGATCTTAGGCAACAATTTGACATTATACCTCTTTTGTGGCCTACCTTGTGAGTGTGTGAACTTTGGTTGTGCACCCTTTGAGCCTTACCTTTTTCTTGGAAGAAACTTGATGCAATTGTGATGTTTCTTTATCCTTTCAACCTTAATCCTCATGGAATATGGTTGGTTTGAATAGCTAACTCAAGCCAAAAGCCTAAGTTGGGGGTGTGGTGAAAAGATAAGGTAAATCAATAAGTTCAGAGAAGTCCCCTCTACCTATGGTTTTGAGAAGGATGGAACCCCTCCACACGAAAAAAAGAGAAAAAAGAAAAGAAGAATGAAAAAGAAAAAGTTTTGAAATAAAGTTGTGAAAATGCAAAAGAAATGGGGTGATCAGTAGTTCATGGAAAGTGAATAATGGGGTGAATTTTGAGCATGAATGAGAATGATGAAGAAAAAGGAAGAAAATGTTGTTCGTACCACATTTCATGAGGATAGTAGCCACTGAACCTAAATGACCATATTTTTATACTCAACCCCGTTACAAGACTTGAAGAGGCCTTTTTGATCTTGAGTGAGCTGAAACAAGTGTTGGTTCGAAAATAAGGGCAAACCTATGGGTGAAGTCATGCATGTGTTCATCTTTGTGTGTGAGAGAGTTGTTTTTGGTTTCGAAACTATAAATTGTTGGACCATTGTGTATGAATTTGGAATCATTCTTTGTGTGAGGACATTTGAGTACATTTATTGAGCTTGAACTTGCATTTGAAACAAGTATTGTGAACTTGAGAATCTTTGATAATGGTGAGTCACAACTTGAATCTTTAAAGGCAAAATTGATCCTTGCATAAGTAAGTTGAGTCTTTTTGTGTGCATTCATGATTGAGTCTTGTGTAGCACTGTTTGAGGCATCCTTTTTGAACTACTGAACTTGAGTTTTACTTAGGGACAAGCAAAAGTTTAAGTTGGGGGTGTTGATGAGTCTTAGATTTGGACTCATTTAGGGCTTTATTTGGATATATTTAGTGTCCTCAAATGCTTATTTTGTGCCAATAACTGATGAAAAACCCTTGATTTCAAGGTATATGGATTGAGGAACAAAGTGTGGACACTAGTTTACAAAAAAGAACTAAGTGAGCTGAAAGAATGAAGAAATGAAAGTTTGGTGATCGCTGAGTCCCTTTAGCGAGTCACCGAATGGCCTTTTTACCGCCTAAAGTTCTAGTGTGCCAAGCCTTGAAGGAGAAAATCAAGTTGGCGAGAGAAAGGACCAGTCGGCACGTCTCTGAGTGGTTTCGCGATGCAGTGTTGGATCGCCCAAAGTTACAGAATTTAGGATGCTGAAGGACAAAGCAAAAAGTCGATGGAACTGACCAAAGGGTGGATCGGCGAGCCCAACTTACTGCGCTGAATGGCCCTTCGCAACATAATTTTGGTGCCCATAAATACGTTTTTGAACATTTGGTTTAATCTTTGAATCTAATCTTGAACTCTGAGTATTGAGACTAAGTTTTCCTTACCTTTGAAGAAATGAAGTTTTCCATTTTTGAGAAATCGGAAGTGGGTCTTTGAGATTTTCCAATTTGGACATTTGTAAATACAAAATTAATCTTACCAAGTGGATGGAAACTCACTTTGGTAACAATTTTTTATATTTTTATGATGTCTAGCTAAAACCCCAATTCTTGGAGTGCGATTATGTGATTATGGGCAGATTTAACTTATGGGTATTGCTAATTGTTAGGTTAAATGCTGTTTAGAAGTGATTTCAATCAGTAATTGTGGTTTAATTTAAATAATTGTAGTTCCAAATACAAGTTTACCTTCATGTTTTTGGCTTGCTCGAGAGAGAGATTTTAAAACCAAGATTATTGATTGACGGTCTGTGGGTATTGGGTTATCATGGGTTCAGCTCGAGAGAGTGAATCCTAAACCCTTTTCCACACATTCAGCTCGAGATAGTGAATGGACTAAGGCGTAGGTTGTTCTTATTTTACATGCTTGCCGATGTTCGAAAGAAATTGACTTGATTCGGGGTAAATTGTTCGAGAGAAAATTTACCTCCTCTATAGTCTATCTTAGTCACTAATTTATAGTTATTTTCTAGCAGTTGTAATTACCCATTTGTCTACGTTAGCTTATAATCGAATCAGACCCCAAGAACTCATCTCATTTTTGTCATTTTTGTGTTGTTTGTTGCTGTTGTAGTTGATAATTTCAAACCAAAACCCCATGTTATTTGACATTCGTGTCACCCCCTAATTTGAATTATGTTTTTATTCGATAATATCTAATCCTTGAACTGATTTGAACATATTTACACTTTGCTATTGAATCTTAAACACATACCAATCCCTGTGGGATTCGACCCCAACTCATTTATTTGGGTTATTATACTGACTAATGATCATTGACACTTAGAACTGGATTAATTGTCCTAGAAATGTTATTAATCAGACATGAGTTACACTTCCATTTTTCTATAAAACTATTTTGGACTTAAAGGGAATGTTTTACTCTTTATTGTTCTATTTCTTATGTTATGAGGACTAAGTGCCTTGTACGGAGTCCTTCGGGGTTCTATATGCCCTGTTACTTCTAGGGGGTACCTCTAGGTCATGACAAACGTAGTATCAGAGCACAAAGTTTAGAATGGTCCTAGGAAGATGTCTCATAAGCCACGTGCAGTAGATTCTTGTTCATGAGTGTGAAGCACGCCACATTTATTAATGAGAGGCTACAAGATGATTAGAAAACTCCACTTCTTTCATTACTCTTAAGTCGTTCCATGGAGTTTAACTCTATAAAGTCTCTCTCCTAATCCTTACCTTATGTTCTTGAAGATATGTCTACTCTAAGGGCTTATACTAGAAGGAATATGAGGGAGAAGGTGGAACAGGAAGCTCCTCCTAAAGCTCCGGTCGACCCCTTGGCCGAACAAGTTACAAATGCATAGTTTATATTGGCTTTTCAAGTGTTGGCCTAAGCCATGACATCTCAAGACAATAGAGAGAGGGTAGTCCCCGTGAAACTAAATGTGTGTACGGCAACTTCAAGAGTGAAGGATTTTATGAGGCTGAACCCTCCGGAATTTCATGGCTCCAAAATTGAGGAAGATCCTCAAGAGTTTATCGATGAGATTAATAAGGTACTTACTATCATGGGAGTGACACCAGGAGAGAAGGAAGAATTGGTCACCTATTAATTGAAAGGTATTGCTCAAGTGTGGTATAACCAATGGAAAGAGGCTAGACCGGTGGGAGCGGGTCCCATTGAGTGAGAAATGTTCATATCCACTTTTCTTGATAGATTATTTCCTCTTGAGATGAGGGAAGCCAAGGTGTTAGAGTTCATTAACCTTCGTCAAGGAAGCATGAGTGTGAGGGAGTATGGTCTAAAGTTCACGCAGTTGTCCAAATATGCTCCATCAATGGTTGTGGATTCAAGGGCTAGAATGAGTAAGTTTATTTTAGGCGTGTCCGAAATGGTTGTTAAAGAGTGCAGTAACTCCAAGCTCATTGGTGACATGGACATCTCACGTCTCATGGTACATGCACAACAAATTGAGGAAGATAAAATCAAAAAGAAGTCTAGAGAGGTAAAAAGGGCTAAGACCGGTGATGGTAATTTATTACATGCTTGATCCGATGGACATGGTAATCCTAAGTTTCGTCAAGGGTTTTCCGGTCAAGGTTCCTCTAATTCTCCACCTAAGTTTAACGAGGATAGGGTGTCTAACCCTAAACCTCAAGGAGGTAATGGAGGTGGCTCTTTTTGGCTAGGTCTACATGTGCTAAATGTGGGAAGAAACATGATGGTAAGTGCCTAGCCTGCACCAATGAATGCTTTAGTTGCGGGAAGAGTGGTCACAAAATGAGAGATTGCCCGATGCTTGCGGCAATGGAAGGAAAGGCAAACAAGCTCCTCCTAGCGGTTTGAATTCGAATGCTCCAAAGCAAAACTGGTTCTATTCTCTCCAAACCTGAGGTGACCAAGAGAACTCTTCGGTGTAGTCAGCGGTATGTTAAAAGTTTTTCATCATGATGTGTATGCTTTATTAGATACAGATGCTACTTTATCTTTTGTGACGCCATATATGGCTATGAGATTTGATGTTCTTCCAAATGTGTTGCTAGAACATTTTTTTGTCTCTACTCCTGTTGGTGATTCTTTGGTGGCAAAGAAGGTTTATAGAAGATGTCCCGTCTCCTTATCTCATAGAGTTACACTTGTTGATATGTTATATTTTGATGTGATTCTTGGTATGGATTAGCTACATGCATGTTATGCTTCTATAGATGGTAGAATTCATGTGGTCAAGTTTCAATTCCCAAATGATCCTATCCTAGAGTGGAAGGGGGGAAATTCTATGCCTAAGGGTCAATTGGTGTCTTATCTCACAGCTAGAAAGATGATTTTGAAAGGTTGCTTTTACCGTCTTGTTAGGGTAAGAGATGTAGGTTCCGAAACCCCTACTCTTGAGTCGGTCCTCCTAGTAAATGAGTTTCTAGAGTTTTCCCCGATGATATGCTCGGTATTCCTCCTGAGCGGGAAATAAACTTTGGTATTGATCTTCTCCCAGATATGCAACCTATCTCTATTCTTCCCTATAGAATGGCTCCGGCGAAACTTAAGGAGTTAAGAGATTAATTAAAGGATTTGTTGGATAAGGGCTTCATCTGACCGAGTATCTCTCCATGGGGTGCTCCAGTTTTGTTCGTAAGGAAGAAAGACGGTTCCCTTCGAATGTGCATCAATTATAGACAGTTGAACAAGGTGACTATCAAGAACAAATATCCTCTTTCAAGGATTGATGACTTGTTTGACCTACTTTAAGGAGCTAGTTATTTCTCTAAGATCGATCTTCGTTCGGGTTATCAGTAATTGAGGGTGAAGGATAGTGATATTCTGAAGACGGCATTTTGAACTTGATATGGTCATTATGAGTTTTGGTAATGTCGTTTGTGTTGACTAATGCTCTGGCGGTGTTCATGGACTTGATGAATAGGGTATTTAGACAATATCTTGATATATTTGTAATTGTGTTTATCGATGATATTTTGATCTATTCAGGAAATGAAGAAGAACATATGGATCATTGGAGGATCGTATTGCAAATTTTCAAGGACCAACCACTTTTTGCAAAGTTTAGCCAATGTGAATTTTGGCTAAGGTCTGTAGCTTTTCTTGGGCATATTGTGTCAAGCAAGGGTATTGAGGTAGATCCTCTCAAGACAGACGCGGTCAAGAGTTGGAGTAGACCTTTATCTCCTTCTGATATTAGAAGTTTTTTGGGTTTGGCTGGTTACTATAGAAGGTTTGTTGAGGGTTTTTCTTCCATTGCTTCTCCTTTGACGACTTTGACTCAAAATAAGGCCAAATTCATATGGTCTAAAGCTTTTGAGAAAATTTTCCAATAGTTGAAAGATATGCTTACTTCCTCTCCAATGTTGATATTACCAGAAGGTACAAATGGTTTTGTGGTGTTTTGTGATGCCTCTAGAGTTGGGTTGGGACGTGTGGTTAGGCACAATGGTAAGGTTATTTCCTATGCTTCAAGGAAACTTACGATACATGAGAGGAACTATCCCACCCATGACCTTGAATTAGCGGTGGTTATTTTTGACTTAAAAATATGGAGGCATTATTTGTATGGGGTTCATGTTGATGTTTTCAACGATCATAAGAGCTTCCAATACGTGTTTAGTCAAAAGGACTTGAATCTTTGCCAAAGAAGGTGGCTATAATTATTGAAGGATTATGACATGAGTGTTCTTTATCACCCCGATAAAGCAAATGTGGTAGCGGATGCTCTTAGTCGACTATCCATGGGTAGTGGTGCGCATGTTGAGGATGAAAAGAAAGAATTGGTTCGAGATGTTCATAGGTTGGCTCGATTAGGGGTTCAACTAGGGGGTTCAACCAAGGGTGGTGTCATGCTTATTAATGGGTCCGAATTGTCTTTTGTGAGGGATGTGAAGGCTAAAAAATGCCTTGATCATATTTTAGTAGAATTGAAAGAGGCGGTGCTCAAAAATTCAATTGAGGCTTTTTCCCAAGGGGGAGATGGTGTGCTTAGGTATCAAGGCCATTTATGTGTTTCGGATGTAGATGACTTGAGGGAACAAATCCTAGAGAAAGCCCATAGTTCTCGATATTCTATTCACCCGAGAGCCACAAAGATGTACGGTGATTCACGAGATGTCTATTGGTTGAATGGGATGAAGAAAGATATTGTGGGATTTGTGGGTAAGTGTCCTAATTGTCAATAAGTAAAGGTTGAGCATAAAAAATCGGGAGGTTTATTCCAAGACAATTGTATTCCTACTTAGAAGTGGGAAGATGTGAATATGAACTTCATTTTAGGGTTGCCACGTACTCGGCGACAACATGACTCGATTTGGGTAATATTAGATCGGATGACTAAATTTTATAATTTCATTCCCGTCAAGGTTTCCTATTCGGTGGAAGTTTATGGTAAGTTTTATTTGAGAGAGATGGTAAGGTTACATGGAGTACCCCTATCTATAATTTCCGATCGAGTTACCTAATTTACTTCACTATTTTAGAAGTCATTCCAAAAGAGTCTTGGTACAAAAGTTAAGCTTAGCACCAATTATAATCCCCAAATTGATGGGAAAGCATAGCGTACTATTCAGAGGTTGGAAGACATAGTGAAGGCTTGTATGATTGATTTTAAGGGTAATTGGGATGATCATTAGCCAATAATTGTGTTTGCCTATAATAAAAGTTATCACTCGAATATAGATATGGCTACATTTGAGGCTCTCTATGGTAGGATGTGTAGATCTCCTATAGGATGGTTTGAGTTGGGTGAAGTTGCTCTCTTAGGCCTGGAATTCGTACAGAGGCCATAAAGAAGATTCAGCTTATTAGAGAGAAGTTGAGAACGGCCCAAAGTCGATAAAAGTCTTATGTCGATGTTAGAAGGAGGGATCTTGAATTTGAGGTTCATGATTGGGGTTATTTGAAAGCCTCACCCATGAAGGGTGCTATGAGGTGTGGAAAGAAAGGAAAGCTTAGTCCCTATTTTGTAGGCCGATATGAGATTTTGAGGCGTGTTGACAAGGTTGCATTTGAGCTAGATTTTCCAAATGAGTTGGCATCAGTGCATCGAATTTTCCATGTCTCTATGTTGAATAAGTGTGTTGGGGATCCAACATCCATAGTTTCCTTAGAGGGTTTGGAGGATAAAGAGAATCTTGCTTATGAGGAGGTAGCAGTTGATATTTTAGACTGACAAGTTAAAAAGTTCAGAAACAAGTTACCTCCGATATAAAGTCCTGATATCCTTATATATTTACTTCTGCTCCTACTCTAGCTTGAGGTAATGAGTTCCTCTTGGTTTGTTTTCAGTATTGGGAGTCATGTGTGATTTATACGTTTTCATGATTTCCTTATGATTATGCATGTTCTTGCAAAGTTTAAGTTCTGAAAGAAATGACTTGTATGATTATTATTTTTTGTCATGTTGGTGTGCATTGAGTAGGAGTTGCCTACAGACCTCATGAGATGATTGTTGAACATGTATTAGCTATGTTCTTTGAGAATGAATTGCATAAAGGGTCTATGAGGGTATGTTGAGCATACTTTCTTAGATATGAGGAATTTTGAATTTCATGCATATTGATTTGCTAGATGTAATTCCTTCTTCCTTTTTTGTTCATTTGAGTATGATGATTTTGGAGTTTATATTTCCTCCTTATTTAGGTGCATTACATGCATAATGGGAAGATAGAGTTAGTTCACCCCTCTTTTGATGTTTTGAGAACGTCCTAACTTGGAGTCAATAGTTCCTCCTTGGTTGTATGAATTGCACTGATTAGGTTGGGTGGTTAGTTCCTCTCCTACTCTTTTAGAACAAGTTTGAATCTCATTCGAGGACGAATGGTCCTAAGGGGAAGATATTGTAACTCCCCATATTCGAAATAGACCAAATAGCAACATTTTAGAACTTATCGGTGCCATCCACGGACGGCCAACCACGGCCCGTGGATTGGACCACGGACCGTAGGTGGGTCTGTGGGTTGGCCATTTGAAAAGTATCCAGGCCATGAACAATGACTGGACCTGCAGACCGTAGCTGAGTCCACGGTCCGTGGTCTAGGGGTCCATTGATTGGCCAAAACTCTCTAACCACCAACCACGGTTCACTAGAAGGGATCGTAGGTCCATCCACGGTCCGTCGATTGGGTCCATCGGTTGGTGGGTAGCTGATAGCTGACGATTAACTCAGGGGTAGTTGATTCTTTTCCTAAATTTTTAGTTCCTATACTATGTCATTTTGACTACATTTAAGACCCCTAAATAAGCCTTTTTACCCACAAATTAGACTCATTTAGTTCGTTCTTCCAAATTCCCGAAAAGAAAACCAATTCCTCTCAAATATTCTCTCTCTAGAAATTGAAGACGAATAATAATATTTCACCTAGGGTTTCAAGCTAAGGATCCAAATTCTCCATTGAAGATTGGAAATTTGACTTTAGGTATGGTAGCTTTCATCCATGAATCTCTTTCATTCACGGAGTCCCCAAATTCATCTATTTCAAATTGTATAATTCCCCAATTAGCTAGGGTTTCCTTCAAACACAATGGATTCTTTTGATTATTGATCTTAATGGTTTAATTATGTCTAAATAAGCATGAATTTATGATTTACAATATGTTTATGATGTTTCCTCTATGAACCCATGCAAACCCTTATGTTTTCCAAATTGTGATCTCATAGAGTTGAGTTGTTGATGATGAAAGATGAGTTTTATGATCTAAAGCATGCTGTAAAACAATTACACGAAATTATGATAAAATCCCTATCTAATGCTAGAATTCTAAGTTTGGTGATTGAAATTAGCTTTGAACCTTGAAAGGAAAAAGTATGAAATTATGCATGATCTTATGAAACCTATGTGGATGTTTTAAGGGTGATTTAAGAGTAAAGTGCCAATGTTGTTGTGTTGTTGAAAGGTTATTCTCATAAAACACTTACAACCATGATGTGAAAGGTTTTCTCACATAGAAAGGATTCTTAGGTTGAAAGGCCATGCTCACCTAATTGAATCAATGAATAAGAGCTATCCTAACAACTAGCTTGGATTGACAAGATGATGACAATGAGTAAGAAAATACTATTCCGTTGAAATTATGCTTAGCACCGAGTGAATATTGACATTGAGATGGAAGCTCTCCCATTAGTAGAGGTCGGGTTTCTAGAAGAGGTCTCATGAGATGGAAGAACTCCCGTTAGTAGAGGTCTGGTTTCTAGTAGCAATCTCCTTGTCCCATAAACTATGTTCCTCCATAGGATGATTAGCTAGTGGATCCACTTAAGCTGGAAGTTCAAGGTTCTACCTTAGGCAAGTAGAACAACACTTTTCGATGTGGGATCCTCCGGGTAATCATGTTTTAGCTCACCTGGTCTCTATATAGTTAAGGCTAATTTCCCCACAATATGATGATTAATGAACTCAGTTTACTTAAATAAGTATATTTTATATGTTCAAAGGCTTAAAGATTATTTAGCTTGCATTAGTCATGTTGTTATGAACTATGTTTCCAACTATCTCTATTATGATGTTTAAACTTGGTAAATTGCATATCATGATATAAAATTTCCTTCTTAGCATGTTTTAAATGTTTTTATGCATAGCTATAATACTTAGTATATTTTTGTACTAACGCATACTCTTGCCTACATTTTTCCCAAATGTAGAGTCCGACAGGCAGGGTTTCCATTCTAGTGGCTAGTAGAGCTTGGACTTTGATTTCATTCCGAGCTTGGTGAGTCCTCATGGTTCGAGGACGGACTCTCCTTACTGTAATTTCACTTTCGTATTTCCTTTTTGAATATGATATATGGGCTAGGACTACTTTCATTCGATTGTAATATATGGCTACGTTGAGACATGAGTTAGACTTCTATTTTTCTATAAAACTGTTTTGGACTTAAAAAGATTGTTTTACTCTTTATTGTTTTATTTCTTATGTTATAAGGACTAAGTGGTTAGTACGGAGTCCTTCAGGGTTCATATGCCATGTTACATCTACGGGGTACCCCTGGGTTGTGAAAGTATTGAGCATGCACGATATCAATACTAAGCTGCAAAAATATATATATGATGAACAAAGCATAATTGAGAAATGACATAATCTGAGCAAGAATATAAATATTGAAACAAAACTGAAAAGCTAAGCTGAATGCAATGACCAAGTACTAATCATGAATACAACATACTAATTTTTATACTGATATATCTGCTGAAAACCTGGTCAAATGCACTAAACGTCCGACTCTAGGAGATACTATTAACTGACATAAACCACGTGATCTAAATGTGGATTCCGATGTATACGCTTTATCGAGAGGACCTAATATACCATGTCAGGGTTATAAAGGCATGACCGGCGTGATCACTAAAATTAATGCCCAAAAGAGGGGACTGATAATCCTACGCGGACATGTAGTTTTAGGACTATGAGGGTACGCTGAACCCTAGTCCAACTCGATGCTAAGTTTACTCCCAAATGAATATATAGATGAAGTTAAAATTTACTAAATAATCAATAGCTCAAAATAGTGACATGCTAACCTAGAATGCAACATTTATATACTGAGAATGCGACATTTGAAATCTGGAGAATGATTTTCTGTTTAAATGACCTAGCAAGTATAATTCATAAACTAAGAGAATTTGCACAAACTAGTGTTATTATTTTCATAAAAGGAAGTAGGCAACGTTTCCAAGAAAACATGATATTTAGACTGTGGATTCTATAGCAATAGAAATCACAAAAATTTCCAAAGATTTTACAAACACTAGGTTAAAACAAGCTATGTAGAATCAACAAACTGACTGAATTCTAGGGACCTAGTGGGTGAAAGGATTCCACTAGTGAAATACCATATAATGGTGACAAAATTTATGAAAAAATCCTTTGGGTTTCAGGGTTGAACTTTGAAGAACGTTGTTGCTTGTTAATGGGAGGTTGGTTGACTTTTCCCCCTCTTTTTGCTCCAAGTTTGGATGATTTAGAATGAGCGTTCTGGGTATGTCTGACTAGGTTATTAGGCTTAGACTGAGTAAAACGATGTAGTTTAGGCATCAAACGATGTAGTTTAAGTGTCTAATGCATAGGGAAAAGGACCAAAATGACCATGACTTAAAAATGACAAGTGCCATCTACTACAGGACTGAGGCGCCATCGTTTGAACTACCAACCTTCATTTGGGAACATCGTTCATGCTCTGCCCGACATGGCTTCACTAAAATGAGAATAATTTTTTACTCAGAGCTTGTATTTTAGCAACCACAGTGGAATTTGAAAGAGGATCCAATTATCTTTAATTTAATAGGACATGGGCCACCTAAATAATTTTGTGCTAAAATATATGACTGTTTGAAGTTGATGCAAAATCCATTTTCATCCAATTGGTTGTTGACCCTCACCTATTGTCTGTAGGTCCAACCACGGACCGTACTAGTCGACCGTGGGTGGGATTAGAGACCATAAAATTTTGGAACTTAATGACCGAACCCCACCTACTGTCCTATTCTACCTACGGCCCATGGGTGGTTTCATTGGTACTGACCCTACTTTTCTGAAAACAATGATTTTCATCATTTTGAGATTCGAGGTGTTACATTATCTCCCTCTTGGGAAAATTCATGCTCGAATGAAGTCTAAACAAGCTGAGTAAGGAGGGAAGGAGCTTTAATTTCTACCACTAAGTACTACAAATTCATATCTAACGGACTTGAGTTCCAAAAACATGTAAATATTCTGAAATGCAAGAATAACTGAATGAACAAGATACTGAGACTGAATTACACATGACTAAACTAAGAGACTAGAGATCAACTATTACCTCAAGCTAAAACGGAATCAGAAGGAATGAGGTGACGATACTTGACCATCATGGTTGTTTCTGCTTCTCCAAGTAGCTCCCTCTATGGACTGACTCCTCCACAAAACCTTCACTAAAGCAACTTCCTTATTTATCAACCTACCAACTTGATGGTCAAGAATTTCGGCTAGCACATCTTGATAAGTGATACTACCATTTACAACCACACTCTCTAATGGTACTATTGATGCCGGATCACCCACAAACTTTTTTAACAAGGAAATGTGAAAGACTAGATGAACCGCTGCTAGTTCTGCTGGCAACTATAACTCATAAGCCACATTACCAACCTTTTTCAAGATTCTGTAAGGACCTACATATCTAGGACTGAGCTTCCCTTTCTTTCCAAATGTCATCACCCCTTCATAGGTGACACCTACAGGTAAACCCAATCATCAATTTCAAACTCTAAGTCCCTTCTCCTCACATCTGCATATGACTTCTGACGACTTTGGGGTGTATTTAGTCTATCTCTGATGAGTTGAACTTTCTCCATAGCCTTATGAACCAAATATGGCTCAATTAAGGTTGTTTGACCTACTTCAAACCAACTAATTGGGGACCTACATCTACACCCATATAGTGCCTCATACGAGGTCGTCTGAATACTAGAATAGAAGTTATTATTATAGGTGAACTCTATGAGAGGTAGGTGATCATCCCAACTACCCTTGAAATTGATCACGCAAGCTCTCAACTTGTCCTTTAAGGACTGAATGGTATGCTCTGCTTGACCATCAGTCTGTGGATGAAATGTTGTACTGAGATTTACTTGAGTTCCAAGACCTTTCGGGAATGATTTCCAAAAATGAGATGTAAACTGAGGACCTCTATCTAAGATGATAGACAAGGGAACCCCATGCAATCTGACTATCTCATTGATGTAAAGTTTGGCGTAGTCCTACGCTGAATCTGTAGTCTTGACAACCAAGAAGTAAGCGGACTTAGTGACTCTGTGTACTATCACCCAAATGGAGTCATGATGTCTTCGATTACAAGGTAAATCCATAATGAAGTCTATTTTATCACTTCCCACTTCCATGTAGGAATGTTAATCTCTTGAGTCATACCTCCTGGTTTGTGATGTTCTACCTTAACCTGTTTACAGTTAGGACACTTAGCCACAAAGTCTACTATGTCCCTTTTTATTCTGTTCCACCAAAATACTTCTCGTAGATCACGGCACATCTTAATTAGTGGCACCTGGATGATTTGAATACCTAGAGTTATGAGCTTATGTAAGGACCTACTGCCTCAGCTCACCCATATTAGGAACACATAAACGACCTATGTAACGAAGCACACCATCTCCCCCTTGGGAGAAAACCTCAACTTTCTACTGATGATTGCACCTTTAAGCTGATATAATATAGGATCACTATCATATTTTTCCTTAACCTCCGCTACCAATGAAGATTCTGATCCATTCTAAACTATCACCCCACCCTCTGATGTGTCTGTAAGGCAAACTCCTAACCGAGCAAGCCGGTAAACATCTTTCGCTAGCTCTTTCCTTTCTTCCTAAACATGTGCTACACTACCCATAGTTTGCCTGCTGACAGCACCAGCCACTACATTGGCGTTACCAAGATGGTAAGGCACATTCATGTCAAAGTCTTCGAGGATTTCAAGTCATCTTCTCTGACGAAGATTCAACTCTTTCTGGGGGAAGACATACAAGAGGTTCTTATGATCAGTGAACACATGAATATGAACACCATCTAAGTAGTGTCTCTAAATCTTTAGGGCAAATACTACAACTGCAAGCTCGAGGTCATGAGTCGGGTAGTTCTTCTCAAGGACCTTAAGTTGTATAGAAGCTTAAGCTATGGCCTTACCTCTCTACATCAACACAACCTAGGCCGACCCTCGATGCATCACAATAAATAACATAACCATAAGAACTATTTGGTAGAGTAAAGACATGAGCTATAGTCAACTTAGTATTCAGTTTTGAGAAGCATTTCTCACACTCATCTGACCACTAAAATTTGACCTTCCTCTGAGTCAACTTGGTTAATGGGAAAGTTATGGATGAAAATTCTTCAACAAATCTCTTGTAATAACCGGCCAAACCCAAGAAACTACTGATATCTTTTGGAGAGGTGGGTCTAGGCAGAATCAAATCGGATCCCTTCGATGGATACTATATGAACAAGAAAAGTGATGGACTGTAACAACAATTCACAGTTGCTGAACTTAGCGAATAGGTGGCGATCTTTGAGAGTTTGCAGAACAACTCTCAGATGAGTCGCATGCTCCTCCTTACTCCGAGAATATATGAGGATATCATCAATAAAGATGATGCGACAAGTCCAAATATTGTTTGAACACCCTTTGCATTAAGTCCATGAAAGTTGCAGAAGCATTTTTTAGTCCAAAAGACATAACTATAAATTCATAATGACCATATCGAGTTCTGAAGGATGTCTTTGAGATGTCATTATCTCTGACTCTAAGCTGATAATAGCCCGATATGAGGTCTATCTTAGGAAAGCAACTAGCACCCTAAAGTTGGTCGAACAAGTCATCAATCTTAGGGATGAGATATTTATTCTTGATTGTAACTTTATTCGACTACCGATAGTCCATGCACATTCTGAGGGAACTATCTTTCTTTTCACGAACAACACTGGAGCACCCCACAGAGAGATACTAGGTCTGATGTAGCCCTTATGTAGAAGGTCTTTCAACTGCTCTTTCAAATACTTAAGCTCAGCTGGAGCCATTCAGTAAGAAGGAATCAAAATAGGCTGGGTATTTGGGAGGAACTCTATTCCGAAGTCGATTTCCCTTTTGTGAGGAATTCAAGAAATATCTTCTGGGAGAACTTTCGAGAACTCATTTACTACATGGACTGACTCAAGAGTTGGGGTTTCAGAGTTTGCATCCTTAACTCGAATAAAATGATACATATACCATTTATAAATCATTTTTCTGGCCCTAAGCTAAGAGATGTATCGACCCATAGCCAGTAAGCTACTACCCTTCCATTTTAAGGCTGGCTCATTTGGAAACTAAAATCGAACGATGCAGTTTTACAATCGACTGAGGTATAACTGGAATGTAAACAATCTATGCCTAGAATGATATCAAAATCTACCATTTCCAACTCTACAAGATCTACTGAGGTTACTTTCTGAGAGACGGTGATAGGGAAATTTTTGTAGATCAGTCTAGCTATAACTAGGTCACAAACTAGAGTAGAGACTGAGAAGGGTTCTTAAAGAGTTTTTGGACTGACACCGAAGTTTACTGCTATATAGGGAGTTACAAAAGACAGTGTAGCCCCTGATATAACAATATATAAACATCTAAACAAAAGACTCGTAACATAACAGTGACAACATCATGAGAGTCTTCCTGGTCCTGACGAGCCTAGAGTGCATACAACCTGTTCTGGCACTGACCGCCACCTGTGCCAGACGAGGAATATTGCTGAGTTGGGTGACTTGTTGGTGCTATTGGAGCTGTAGATTGAGCCCCATTGTTGTTACCTACTTTCCTTTGCCTGGCAAAAGGGCAATCTTTTAATCTATGGCCAGACTGATCACACCCAAATCATCCTTCTCTGCCAGCAAGACACTCACCCGAATGGTTCATACCACACTTTGGGCAATTTGGAAAAGTACAGTTACCTGAAGCACTCCCTTTTTGCTTAGAGCATGATGCCCTTGTTATCTGATCCTGTCAAAACCTTTGGGACAGAGCACTAGCTGATAAAGGTGTTGAGGCTATAGACTTTTGCTGAAAGTTTGAGCGCTTCCTACCGCTCGACTTTTGCTGATAGTATTCATATTTTCCTGTTCCAGCCTTCTTGTTATCCTTAGACATTTCCCTAAGCTTATCTCTATCAACCTATTGCACATAAGTCATGAGTCTAGAGATATTTATGGCCCTTAAAAGCATAGTATTCATGCACTCGGTCTTCACCAGATCAGATACCCCAAACAAGAACTTACTCATTTGTGCCCTTGGATCGGAAACCATATGTGGAGCATACCTGGAGAGCTAGGTGAACTTCAACCCATAATCTTGGACTGACATTGAACCCTGCTTCAAGTTCATGAAATATTGTGCCTTTACTTCTCTCAACTTCTTTAGAAAAAACCTGTGTATAACAGGTCTAACAAAACAATAACAAGTTATCGGAGTTGCATCCACACCCATGTTGTCTTTCCACTGAATGAACCAGATATGAACCACATCCTTAAGTTGATAGGATGCTAATTAAACACTCTCAGTACCAGTCACTTGCATCACTGGAAGAATCTTATTAACCTCATCAATAAAGTTTTGTGGGTCGTCACCAACCTTCGACCCTAAAACCTTAGGCGGATTCATTTGAACAAAGTCTAGAACCCTAGTTGTAGCTGATCTACCATTAGTGTTTGCAGAAGCTGAAACCTGCTGATTTTTCTGATTGGCCACACTTTGAGCCAAGAGTTGGATCGCATTCCAAAATTCTGCTTTAGTAACCTTATGATTTTGAACTGGAGGAACTGCGTTCGCATTGCGTGCATTAACATTCTGTGTGTTAGCTCTACGAGGAGGCATGATCTGAAACACATAGTGAAAAATTAGAAAGGAGAAGTTGTATCATACCTCATGCATGATAAGATTAATAAAGAAAGTGAAGTTTTTCTTAAAACACTTTGTAGCCTTCCACTCATAGATGTGGCGCGCTTTACACCCATGAAAGAGACTATACTTAGTGTGACTTTCAAACACCCTAGGTCTCTTGAATCTAATGTTCTGATACCAAGATTGTCACGCTCCGAGGCTACCCCCTTGACGTAACACGAGACCTGGAACCGTGAGTGACCCCAAGCTAACCGTGAGTTTGGTATATCATAAGCATAATAAAAATAACTAAGTAAAGCATGAACTATGTAGAAGATAAATCAATAAATATCTGGTATGGGGATAAAACTCAAATAGTCTTAACATATAAAACATACTAAGAGTTTTCTGATAACTCACAAACACTTAACAACTCAAGTTGAATATATTATTATGTCTCAAAAGTCTCTAACTAGGTTGAGTTACTAGAACATGCCCTCAGCTAACTCTAACAAAATTGAAAATTATAAAAAATGACTAAAATGAAAGCATTTCTATTGTCCTCGGAATATGAGGACTCACCACTGAACTTGCTGAATGAGAACCGAGAATCGATCTAAGAGTGATCTGGATGCTGAGTACCTGAACCTACATCATGAAAAGATGTAGCACAGAGTATGCGTCACTACTTGAAATGTACTGAGCATGCATTATATATATACTAAGATGACAAATATATATGTGTTGAACAAAGCATAACTGAGCAATGACATAATCTGAGCAAGAATATAAATATTGAAACATAACTGAAAAGTTAAGTTGTATGCAATGACTAAGTACTAATCATAAATATAACATGTTGAACTATATACTGATATAACTATTGAAAACCTAGTCAAATGCACTAAGAGTCTGACTGTGAGAGCTACTATTAACCGACATAAACCACATGAGCTAAACGTAAATTCCGATGTATATTCCCCATCAAGAGGACCCAATATACCTTTCCAGGGGTATAAACGAATGATTGACGTGATGACTAAATCTGATTCCTAATAGATGGGACTTATAATCCTATGTGGGCACGTAGTTCTGGGACTATGAGGGTACGCTGAACCCTAGTACAACCTGGTGCTAAGTTTACTCCCAACTGAATACATATAAAGCTAAAATGCACTAAATACTGAATAGCTCAAAATACTGACATGCAAACTGAGAATGCAACATTTATATACTGAGAATGTGACTTTCAAAATCTGGAGCATTATTTTCAGCTTAATTGACCTAGAATGTATAATTCATTAAGTAAGAGAATTTACATAAGCTAGGGTTCTGATTTTTATACAAGAAATTAGGAAACGTTCCTAAGAAAACATGATATTTAGACTGTGGAATCTATAGCAACTGAAAGCACAACAAATTCCCACGATTTTACAAATCCAAGGTCTAAACAAGCTATGTAGAATCAAGGAACTAACTGAATTATAGGGACCTAGGGGATAAAATAAACCTACTATTGAAATCCCACATACCCGGTGATAAAATCTACAGAGAAATCCTTTGGATTTTGGGGTTGAACTTTGAAGAATATTGTTGCTTGTTCTTGGGAGGTTTGGTGGACTTTTCCCCTTCTTTTTGCTCCAAGTTTGGTCGATTTTTTTTAATGAGGGTTCTGGGTATGCCTGACTAGGTTATTAGGCTTAGACTGAGTAAACGACGTAGTTTAGGCATCAAACGACATAGTTTAAGTGCCTAATGCATAGGTGATATACCGTGAGTTTACGGTATTTCTAATACATTTCACTTACAAGTTGTGTGTATCTAGGGCCTTTTTGTATTGGTTTTTATGTGTTTTTATCATATTTTGCAGGAAAGATGTTCAAGCGCGGAATGAAAGAGACAACTGAAAGAAATGCAAAAGAGGGCATCTACAGAGATGATCTACGGACCGTAGGTCTATTGACGCTCCGTAGATGGTGGTCGTAGATCAGCAGCCAAGGCATGGAGGCAAATCATAGAAATCTGACCAAGTGTGGAACCACAGTGCCTTTTGACGGTCCGTAGATGGATCTACGTACCGTACTGTTGATCCGTAGATTGATACTGCGAGGGTTCCAGTACCTGATTTTGAAGATTCTAAGTGTGGAGCTACGGAGGGTTTTGACGGACCGTAGATCGATCTATGGTCCATACTGCTAGTCCGTCGTTAGCTTCAGAGAAGCTGATTTTTGGAAGCTGAAATATTTTCCAAGTCCTAGCTGACGGAAAGGACTTACAGACCGTAGATCCATCGACGGTCCATAAGTCAGTCTCGTGGAATGAAGACACGTACCTGAAACAAACTTTCCTTAATTTGTTTCCCTTTTTATTTAGGATTTGTTTTCTATAAATAGGGCATGTAAACCTCTTTTTGGAGGTTAGACATTATTATTCTAGTTTTATTTTTTTGTGACTTGGGAGATAAATTGGAAAACCTAACAATTATTGATTTCCTAAGTTCGTTTTGAAGATTGTGGTTTTGAAATTCAAGTTGAACTTCTGGGTTTATTATTCTCGTTACGTAAGTTCATGATTTCTTCATCTAATA